>JAOANJ010000019.1:27959738-27970377 GCA_026413345.1 Ariopsis seemanni
TGCAAAGAATTTGGGGATCACATCATCTATGGTCCATAATATCATTAAAAGATTCAGAGAATCTGGAGAAATCTCTGCATGCAAGAGACAAGGCTGAAAACTGACACTGGATGCCTGTGATCTTCAGGCCCTCAGGCAACACTATATTAAAAGCAAACACATGTCTCTAGTGGAACACATTGTATGGGCTCAGGAACACTTCAGAAACAACTATCTGTGAAAACAGTTCATTACTGCATCCACAAATGCAAGTTATAAAACCATATACGTATGAACAATATCCAGAAACACCACCACCTTCTCTGGGCCAGAGCTCTTTTATGATGGACTGAGGCGAAGTGGAAAATTGTCCCAAGGGCTGATGAATCAAAATTAGACAGACATTCTTTTTAGAAATCATGGACACCACATCCTCTAGGCTAAAGAGGACAGGGATCATCTGGCTTGTTATCAGTGCACAGTTCAAAAGCCAGCATCTGTGATGGTATGAGGGTGCATTAGTACCAATCTGGGAATTTTAGCAGGAGGTAGGCTGCTTCCTCAGGATTTTCTCTATGAGGAACCAGAAAGACTGGGCACAATTCCTGAATTCTATGAAGTATTCTGCTACTCAATTAACTCCTTTTCAACGTATCCTTGGCTATCAACCACCACTCTGCCCCTGGGATTATTCTTCTATTCAAATTCTGGCGGTGGACTCTTGGTTTAAGAGGAGTGAACAAGTATGGGAGGAAGTTCACCAAAGACTAGAACTAGGTCAACAATAGGTATAAGCAGTACACAGACAAGCATAGAGGGGAGACCCCAGAATATGCTCCTGGTGACCGAGTGTGGGTACCCACGAAGGACTTACAAGAGCCAAATACCTGCCAGAAGCTCCAAGCCTGATACATTGGTCCTTATAAGGTGATTTGCAAAGTCAATGAGGTTTCATACAAGTTGGAACTCCCACCTCACTGCAGAATGGATCCCACATTCCATGTGTCATGCTTAAAGTCTGCCATCCAAGGCCCCTTAGCCACAAACACACCCATGCAAGAACCTCCCTCCCTGGAACTAGAAGGAGACCCTATATACCAGGTTCATAAAATCCTCAATTCTCGGTACAGACAAGGGCAGCTGGAGTACCTGATTGACTGGGAGGGGTACGGCCCGGAGAAGCACAGCGGGATTAGCTCCAGAGACATCTTGGCTCCACTCCTCACCTAGAAATTCCACAAAAAGCATCCAGACAAGCCAGCACCAAGAAAGAGAAGTCGTCTGAGAAAGGAGTTTGCTCCCAGAGGGAGCACCTGGGGTTCTGTCAGTAACAGCACTGAAAACCTGAGTTCAGAGCAGCCTCCAAACATGGCTGCTCCAGACTACAACTCTCAAGCACCACAGCGCCCCTCATCTCCAGACTACTAACAAGTGCACCTGTCTCCTATTTGCCAGTAATCACTTCCCTATATAAGCTCAGCAGTCACAAACACCCATTGCGAAGCATTGTTCTGTGTCTCCATACCTGATTATACCAAGCCTTCTGACTGCCTCCCTGACTACTCATGGTTTGACTCTGTTTACGCTTAGTTCCTGACTCTGTTTCCTCACCTGCCCTTTGACATCTTGTTAGTTGATCGACCGACCCATGCCTGTCCCTGACTACATATTCAGCTTACAGATTTGGATTGTTTGACAGTTTGCAATGCACCCACTCTCCCCTGCACTTGCATCCATAAGCACCTGCACTCTGACACTAGGCATTTCCTGGATATTGATTTTATATCAAATCATGATTACAAACACCTAATGACATATCCTGTTTCAAATCATTGTCATTATTTAATTGTTTTACCTCATTACTATACATACTATACTATACATTATTACATACTATACTATACATACTATACTATACATTAACAAATGAAATTAAGTTGACCAAACAAAAATATGAAATATCTTGGGTTCATACAGTCTGCAGTGAAATGTAAGTCAAAATAAATTAAGAAGCCACTGCTTTCTTTTTTTTTTTTCCTGTATTTTCCATACTGTTCCAACTTTCTGATTTCGGGTTGTAATTGAAATATTAACTTCATATATAAACAGCTTCCTGCAGCCAGACTGTTATGGATAAAATTAGAACACTTTGTTTATTCTGAATAATTCATTTGTATTCAGTTACATCCCTAATATTTAAATTACTTCATATTTTTCTCACTTCAGTTCTAACTTCATTTGCTATGAATTTGGCACATCCTGTATTTTAAGGTGATGCCTCAGTAAACCTAAGATAGTCTCAAATGTCACTGTGTCTCATCATGTATATGTCCCAGTGGCCATGTGTTGTGTTATTGAGTTCTCGCTGTGTGTGTGTGTGTGATATGATCTCGACTTTAGCATCGCAGCCCAGCACCGGACACAATTGAGCTATCAGCCAGCTGTCATGCATAAGACTCCAAATACAGAAACCTGTGATAACACCTTCCAGTTCGCATCTTGAACAGACTCCTACATAAAAAAAGCAGGGAAGCTATATCAAAGCCGGAGCAGATTCACTGGACTTTATTCGATGACTCGAAAATCAAGGATCATATAAAGAATATATCAAGGTTTCCAATCTGCAATCAGTAATACAGTATGTTAATGTTCCCTCTTCATAAAGAAAGCTCATCCATCACCATTAAGTGATAACATGTTGGTGTGTGGAAATGACCAGTGAAATCGAGTAAAGCTGACTTCCTATAGGCTTTAGTTTGGATGTGATTTGGTCAAATGACCTTATGGGTCTCACTCTCTCTCAGACACACATATACGCTTCATCACAGATAAGGTTTTTTTTTTTTTTTTGCTAGATTGCACTGAGCTCTTTTTCTGAGGTTAGTAATAACTTTCAAGTGTGGGACATGGCAAACGGATGGGCACAAGACAAAGGAAGATGGCAAAAAAAGATTTATCTGTCTGATGGAGAAAGTGTCTGTACAGAGGGGTGTCAGATGCGAGTGGGGGCATACGAGTGTCGGCAGAATGGCAAGAGGCCTTTATTTCCAGGGAAATGAGAGATATGGGGTATGTCGACACCTAGATGAATGAGATTCTTGCTTGGAATTGATGACCTTCTTTTTCTTTGCTTCACATATAAGAAAAGAGTGGACTCCAAATCGAGGCCTTGGCATATATATGTCGACTGTCTTTTTTTTTTTCTTACCGCTGATATGTGGTAATCCAGTTTTCTTCTTGCCACACTCAGAACATAAGATTACTTACATGGAGTGCTCTGTTTTTCTCTCTTTCTCACTCTGTCATCAAAGTCAAACACTCTGAAAGACCTGAATTACAAATGCAGCATGCAGACCTGCCTCCTTGTCCTGTGATATGTTGAAGCCCATCCCATAATAAAAGATGTACCCATAAATATTCATGATAGGAATCTAGTAATTAGTGAACACACCCATCCCATACATATATACACACACATACACACATGCATGACACACACCCCAGCGG
This sequence comes from Ariopsis seemanni, assembly GCA_026413345.1. Classification (NCBI taxonomy): domain Eukaryota; kingdom Metazoa; phylum Chordata; class Actinopteri; order Siluriformes; family Ariidae; genus Ariopsis; species Ariopsis seemanni. Next base: position 27,963,225 of record JAOANJ010000019.1, read on the forward strand.
CCCTCATGAATATTTATGTACGTGGTCCCACAAACAAAGACAGTGGCAGTGCAAGGGCATTATCTATTAACACAGGCAGTCGTGTGTGATGGTGATGATAGCAATGATGCCACTCAGGACCTCTTCACTGGTGGCTGCTGCTCCTCAGTCAACACCTTAATTTTTCCCTTTTGCTGAAACAACCTGGCATTGTTATGGCTTGAAACAACCACTGGAAGGTTTAAAGCAGCTTGCCAATCACAAGCTTGCTTGGAGCAGTGCTAAAGGCTCAGCCCTTGAAGAAGTGATAAACATGATAGTGTGGTGTAAACAATACACACACACATGTCCTATGCAAATAGTGTACATTATTCAGAAGAAGAAGCCTTTATTTGTCACATGCACACTCAAGCACATTGAAATTTGTCCTCTGCATTTAAGCTATCTGAAGCAGTGAACACGCGCATGCACACACACATATCCAGAGTGGGCAGCTATGCTACAGTGTCCAGGGAGCAATTGGGGTTAGGTGCCTTGCTCAAGGGCACTTCAGCCCAAGGCCACCCCCATGTTAACCTAACCACATGTCTTTGAACTGTGGGGGAAACCAGAGCACCCAGAGGAAACCCATGCAGACAAGGGGAGAACATGTAAACTCCACATAGAAAGGCTGGGTTCGAACCCAGAACCTTCTTGCTGTGAGGTGACAGTGCTAACCACACCACCACCGTGCCGCCCCTAACAGATAATGTGTTCTAAACTGACACAAATATGGATACAAAGTTTGTTGGTTTTCCATGAAGGCACATCCAAGAGTGTTTTATTCCTCTTGTACCACAGCAATTTGTGACAAAATGTCATTATTTTGATCTGTTTATAGTTGCATTTAATGTCATGGAACATCAACAAAATTTCTGTTGTCACATATGTTATACCAGCCATAAACATTCCCTCATCAGCTGGTCTTAATTTCTCTTTCTTGGAGCAAAAAAGAAAAAAAATGCAGCTTGTCATCTAACTGAGAAACCACAAATCGCAAACTTCTACTTCCTGAGAAGTTTAGCTGTATCAGTAAACTTACAGGAAAAGCTTTGCCTCAAAGTGCAGACACTGGCTAAAATCTTCTTTCATGAATGTTAAATAAATAGCTCCTTACAGAAATTAAAAAATAATTTAATCTTTAAATTATATTGAAGGAGACATTAGCTGGTGAAAAGGCAACAACAACTCCATTAGAAATAGAGGAAGGCAACTCAGGCAGAGAAAAAGGGCCTGAAAGCACTGTGGGAAAAGGTAACATGAAAGCTAGCAAGCCTTTGCAGAGCTGAGCACATCTGTAAATGCAGGAAGCGGAAAGAAAAAGAAAGCCAGTTTCTTCAAAGACCCTTTCAAACATACCAGACAACTGCTAAAGTAGAAAAGAGTGGGAAGTTGGAAGTCACCAGGAAACAACTGGAACAGCACATCAAGAGACAGTACAGTGATCCATCAAAGAACATCTCTTTAGGATCACCAGGGTACATGCCTCAGCCTACCCCGCCAACATCCAAGTTCAACATCATGCTTTCCCAAGCTCAGCAAAGTCAGGCACATTGTGGCAAAGGCAAGGGCCTCATCAGTACCAGGCTCAAAGTGAATACCCTACAAGCTCTATAAGAACTGCCCCAAGGTGCTAGAGCTGCTATGGTATGTCAAGAGGACTGCCTGGAAAAAGTAATGTATTCCATCTGTGGCAGAGAGTTGGAAGTTGGACGTCACCAGGGAACAACTGGAACAGCACATCAGGAGGCAGTACAGAAATCCATCAAAGAATGTCCCTTTAGGATCACCAGGGTACATGCCTCAGCCTACCCGTCAACATCCAAGTTCAACATCATGCTCTCCCAAGCTCAGCAAAGTCAGGCACGTTGTGGCAAAGGCAAGGTCCTCATCAGCACCAGGCTCAAAGTGAATACCCTACAAGCTCTATAAGAACTGCCCCAAGGTGCTAGAGTTGCTATTGTATGTCATGAGGGACTGCCTGGAAAAAGCAGTATATTCCGTCTGAGTAGCAGAGAGCAGTAGCAGTCTTCATCCCCAAGGAAGCGAATTCCAAAGACATCAGCCAATTCAGGAGCATTGCATTGCTAAACATTGAAGGAAACCTCTTCTTCTCTGTATTGGCCAGAAGAATAACTAGCTATCTAATGGAGAATGGTTAAATTGACACCAACTGCCAGAAGTATGGACTGTTAAAATGTCATCAGTGGTGCCCCTATGGTCCTTGCTGGCTATGGGATGAAGAAGAAGAAGAAGAGTGCCATCTCTCCCATCTTGTTTGTAGCAGCCTTTGAGGTAATCCTTATTGGAGCAAGACAGATGGTGTGAGGTATCAAATTGCCAACTGGACAGAGGTTATCCCCACTATGGAACTACATGGACGATGTCACCAGCCTCCTTCAGACAGCAGCATGTACGTACAAACTGCTGAAAAGGATATATGAGCTGATGTCCTGGGCAAGAATGAAAATCAAGCCCTCCAAGTCACGCAATCCATTGATCAGAATAGGAGTTAAGAATGACAACACCACTTTTTGTTGTCAGGGGCAAGAAAATCCCATTTCTGGCAGAGCAACCCAGATGCCTGGGAATGCCTGGGAAGACAGTATACAGTAGACCTCTCCAACTAGCAGATGTTGAGAACTGTGGTCAAGTAGCTCTCAGAAGGCCTGGCAAGGATCAACCAAAGCCAGCTCCCAGGAAAATACAAAGTGTGGTGATACCAGTTCAGACTGTACAGGAGAGTAATGTGGCTGCTGAAAATGAGAGAAATTCCCTCATCCACAACAAGTAAGATGGATGGGAAAGCCAACTCATTCATCCAAAAGTGTCTGGGGCTGCTTCAGTGCCTGTGTGAAATGGGCCTCTTTAGGAGGAACATCTTGCAGCTTCCCCTGCAATCCATCAGCTTGGGCTACAAGCAGATGAAGGCCAGTCTGGTTCTTGAACTAAGAGAGTCCACCAATCAGTCAGTAAGGGATTCAAATTCCAAGGTCCCTGCTGGCCAGAAGTGGAATACCCAGGCTGAAGTGGACCGAGCAGTTGGAAGGCTGCAGCATCAAGAACTTGTCAGCAGGGTCCAGGCAGGAAGGGCAGGGCTAGGGTGGGGAGAAGCGCCACAGTTTTGGTCGAAGGCAAACTGGAAGTAGAGGAAGGAGATGGTGGTGTCAGAGGATGGAGAAAGAGTGCTATAAGATCAAGGCTGTGTCACAGGGCTGTCAAGGGAGCTGGACAAAATGGGATGGTGTTGTTGACAGGAAAATCAGTTGGTCAGACCTATGAAAGATTCCATAGGCAATACTCAACTTCCTCATCAGGTCAACATATGCCATGCTTCCCTGTCCTTGGAACCTCCACCAATGGTTTGGCAATGAGAGCTGCTGTGAACTCTGCGACATGCCCAACACAAGCCACCAGCACTTCTTGTCAGACTGTAAGACCACACTTTCTCAAGGGTGCTACAGGTGGCACTATGACCAGATCCTAAGAAAGCTGGCAGAGGTAAAGGAGTTGCATTGACAGAAAAAATGTTCACAGCTAGTGGAATACCACGGATGCTTTGTTAGAAAGGGTGGAGGAACAAGAGACACCAAGCCAAGAAAAACTTCAAGGCTCTTTTCCTCCAGCCAGGAATGGAACATGAGAGTCAACTTTGGCAGGGCGCCCCAGTTCCCCAGCGAGATCATCACCACATCTCTTTAACTTGAGATAGTGGCATGGTCCACCAAGGCAAGATCTGTGATCCTCATTCAGCCCACAGTACGATGGAAGGAGGGTACTGAGGTCACTTAAGAAAAGAAGAAGACCAGGTACTCAGAACTGGCTACTGCATGCAGGGAGGCTGGTTGGAAAACCAAAATTTGCCTAGTGGAAGTGGGATGCCAAGGCTTTGTGGGGCTGTCCACCACATACCTGCTGAGGGACACAGGAATTATGGAAGGCAGACTGAAGAAAGCAATCAAAGAGCTGGCTGAGGAAGTGGAGAAGGGCAGTTTCTGGCTGTGGATGAGGACAAAGGACAAGTGTTGGGGGGGAACGCCTGACTCAGATGCCAGCTGCAGGGAGTGGCAGGGAGACTTCCCTGTTACTGCTCCACCACCATGAGATGTTCCAGGATTAAAAGAGCGAAACTTTGAGGAGTGGTGGTTCCTGGCTGACAACCCTGCACCTGACCCATGGGCAGTGAAGGAGGTGTGACAGGCAGCAATGCCCACCGAGGTTATAGCATCTACCTGTATATCTATTATATTATGATGTCTAATAGGCATGGAACAATTCACCCAATTCACGATTTGATTCGATTCACAATATTGGGTTCATGATTCGATTTTCCCAAGATATTTTTGAAAAAATATTTACATGAAGAAAATTTTGTTACCAAAACATGCAATATTTATTTTCCTATTCTTTATCAACTTCCAAATTATTTCTCTATTCCTTTTGTTAAAAAATAATTTTCTTAATGACAAATAATTATTATTTACACAAATTTGTAAAGGTATTGAAAATAAAAGGTTAATAACAAATTGGTCTTTTCTTAACAAATCTTTCTGAACATTACTACTACCTCCATCTTTATTCTTTTTTCTTTAGTTTTCATCAATCTGTAAAAAAGAAAGCACCAATTTATTGTTTAATCTATATACAGTTGCACAACAGCTCTTTCCCATTTTTGATAATTTTATTTTATATTTTTCATGGCATTAGAGCTATGTTACTTCCACCTATGGTGAAGTCACATGTATTCCTGCTATTGCATGTCATTGCACCCTCTGCTGTCTAAACATCACAATTACAGCTAGGAAAAACTAAGATATTATGCAAGCTGATAATAATCCTAATTATTTTTTTTATTTCATCAACTAAAATTGTCTTAAATTTGTATCACAGTTTATTGTTGCATAATATACCATCACATGCCGAGTGTCCACCATACAAGGCCATGTGTATGAGTTGTTACAATAGAAGCAATAATATATTAGAAAAGTTGCTTCACAATACAAGCTCAAATAATTCGAAGATTGTGAAAAAAGGTGTTTTTTTGGTAATTTAATTCAAAAAGGTGAACTTTCCTATCTTCTATATTCATTACACCTAAAGTGAAATATTTCAAGCCTTTTTTGTTTGTTTGTTTTAATTTTGACGATTATGGCTTATAGCTCATGAAATCCAGTATTTCAAATTATTAGACCATTTCCTGAGATCATTCCAAAAAGGATTTAGAATACAGAAGCATCCAACCTCTGAAAAGTATGTTCATTTATACACTCAGTACTTGGTTGGGGCACCTTTACCACAAATTAGTGCATCATTGTGGCGTGGCATGGAGGTGATCAGCCTGTGGCACTGCTGAGGTGTTACTGAAGCCCAGGTTGCTTGGATACTGGCCTTCAGCTCATCTGTATCTTTGGGTCGGGTGTTTCTCATCTTCCTTTTGAAAATACCCCAAAGATTCTCTATGGGCTTCAGGTCAGGTAAGTTGCCTGGCCAATCAAGCACAGTAATATCATGGTCAGCAAATCATTTGATAGGGAGTTTTGGCACTGTGGGCAGGTGGTAAGTCCTGCTGGAAAAGGAAATCAGCATCTCCATCAAGCTTGTCAGCAGATGGAAGCATGATGTGCTCTATAATCTCCTGGTAGACGGTTGTGTTGATTTTGGACTGGATACAATACAGTGGATCAACACCAGCAGATGACAGGGCACTCTGAATCAGCACAGACTGCAGAAATTTCACACTGGACTTCAAACACCTTGGATTCTTTGCCTCTCCACTCTTCCTCCATACTCCACGGCCTTGATTTCCAAATGAAATACAAAATTTACTTTCATCTGAAAAGAGTACTTTGGAGCACTGAGCAACAGTCCAGTTCTTTCTCTTCTTAGCCCAGATAAGAAGCTTCTGACATTTATCTCTGGTTCAGGAGTGGCTTGATATTAGGAATGTGACAGTTATAGCCCCTTTCCTGAAGACGTCTGTGCGTGGTGGCTCAGGTGTCAATGATCGTCTTCTGGACAACAGTTAAGTCAGTAGTCTTCCTCATAATTGCAGTTGTGTGTACTAAACTCAGCTGAGAGATACACGATACCTATATTGTTTTACTCAAACTAGAAATTAAATGTTCTAATATTTTTAGATTTTTTTTGCACTGTAGGCCACAATTATCAAAATTAAAATAGAAAAAATCTTGAAACATTTTAGTTTACGTGTAATGAGTCTAGAATATATAGCGTTTTCACTTTCTTAAATAACTGATGGAAAATATTGAACTTTTTCATAATATTCTAATTGTTTGAGATGCATTAGTATAAATAGTTATAGAAATTCATTCAATCAACACCATCTAACCAATTAGAATTGAGAATACAACAGGACTGTGGTATATTCCAATTAAATAATGCCAGTTAATTCCAATTTTGTTGCTTGTGCACAAATCAACAGTGTGTTTATCTAATAGTGAAATTGAAAAAAAATGCTAGTGTCTATAGTAAGGCCTATTGATATTTTATTTTGAATTGTGTAATATATTGATGTAGTCCCTTTTTTTTCCCAACTATACACAAGATTATGGCACAGCCAGACCCAGTCACTGAAGAATACATACTATAATCCACACATAAGAACTATGAGAAAGTCAATCTGCTTGAAGTACATGATCGTTCATGCGTCCAGACTTCAACAACAGGGTAACATCATTGTCAGGGAGCTCTGATGTCCCTAATTCTTCTCTGCGGCTCTGATATGTAACAAAGACAGTCAGAGGCAACAGAGCGTGAATGAGTATATGTGCTTACACATGGCAATTATATAGCCATGCAATGTAGAACTTTTTAAATAAAAATGAAGCCCTTTTTTCATAATTTTTTATTGATCATGAGCATCAGATGCCGATATTTAAATTGATTAGTCATATGAGGTTACCAGTTCAATGCTCTGAGAGAGAGAGAGAGAGAGAGAGAGAGAGAGTGTGTGTGTGTGTGTGTGTGTGTAACTGATAAGTGGGAGGACTGAGAAACTTCTAAAATACTTCCTGACTTCAAAAGCTCTGAGTCACAGTTCTAGTTACAGGAGGTGAGAGAAACTCGAGGGGTCAGTTACACACATTCATTATAGTGTGTGTGTGTCTGTGTGAGT
>JAOANJ010000019.1:28746795-28759900 GCA_026413345.1 Ariopsis seemanni
TTAATTATTATTATTATTATTATTATTATTATTAAATCACTCCATCTGCGTAACTTCGTCTCCCTGACTCAATGTCCTGTTCATCACCACAGGAGGAAATGACTAGTGCCTTGGCCACCATGAGAGTGGATTACGAGCAGATCAAAATCAAGACCATTGAGGACTCCTCCAATCCACTGCTGATGAAGAGGAGAAAGAAAGCCAACATGGCCGCTGAAAATCAGACAACCGACAGCTGAGGACAGTGTTGGTCTTGTGCATTCATATATGTGTAGGTTGAAAAGGGTTATAATAAGGAAGCAATAATTCATTAAAATATGGCAACGTTAGAGGGAATGGAAATTAAAACAGATTCTAATCTTTTCTTTTACTGATGGTTTTTTTTTTCTGGTTTTCTAAAGAATTGTTTTTATGACTCAGTCTTTGTAGCTATTTAACCAGTCTGCATCATGGAAAAGCCATTCAGAGATTTGGAAAGCCAAAAAATTATGCAAGTCCCAAAGGAGTTGATGTCTGGATTTGATCAGTCGTATTACAATTGGTTTTATTGTTGGAGAGATGACAAAAGAGAATGGAATGTTTTTTGCCTTTTCTGCCCCCTCTCCAAAAAAAAAAAAATCAAAGCCATTGGTGCATGTATCACTTGTCACTGATTTATCTAATTTGTTTTGGATGTGCGATCCAAGATTGATTTTTTTTTTTTAATGGGTTCTTCAGTTTGCATGCACGTTTTCTCAGGTGCTTGTGATCAGACTACCAGAGGAACTCGTGCCTTATGCAAGCTTTCTCACAAACTCCCCTCACTTCACTCCCCTTTCTCAGAAACACCCCAGCATTTAAAAGGCTAATCTGAAACAAGGGTAATGTTGTTGTCATCACTGACGTGCAGACAGATAAAACTTGTTCTTGAAATGACTTGTCGAATGTAGACGAACTCTCTTCCTGACTGTGAAGCTCTTGGAACACCTCTCTCACCGCTTCTTGAGGTCCAGTCATTCAAAGGGGTTGGATTTCTTCAGAGCTTCACATTTCGTTTTGAGTGGCCTGCATTGCTGCGGTTATTCTGCTGGTTTGATAGTGGAATGTTTTTGACTACTTCTGAGCAGACGAGACCCAAGGATGCATCTCTCCCAGCAAGTTTAATGTCTTTTACCCAATTCGCACTCATTTTAATGCTTTGAGCAGCACCCTGTTTGAATGTATTGCAGTTTGCTTAATCAGCGCTATGCATATTATCCACCAGCTTTTTTTTTTTAATACTTTGGTCAGTGATTTGTTAAAATGATCTAAGGTTATACTGTAAGTTTTACACTGTTTTTGGCCCTCATCAGTAAAATGCACAACACTTCGGAACGGATCCGTACATCAATGGAATGTCTTGTTGTGAACAGACACTGACGGATAAAGTTTTGTTCTTTTCTGTACCTATGAATTTGGTGTTTTGTCCATGCTAAGTCACATTAAGGGTGTGGAAAACATTTGAATTATGAACAACGAACAATATCCTCTAACTTTATCCGCTGATGAAGTTATACTGTGGGGTGGGTTTTTATTTTTTATTTTTCCGCCCTTTGCTTTATGTGTTCTTTTGTGATTTTACGGATCAGGTTTAAACCACCCAGTGCAGCATGTCGACTAATATGGTGGGGAAAAAGTATCTTTATATGTACAGAAAATCATCCCAGTGAACAAGTATTGCTGTATTCTGTAGCATTGATGGGCAGGATGGTTTATCTTTTCGTTTTTTTTTTTAGTTTTTTTTTTAAATCCACATTTTATGGATACAGGTTAATGTGTTGAAAGTATTGATTGGAAGCAGTTGCTAACTGTATTGCTAACTGTAGCTAATTCAAAGCATTTCTGTGCACATGGTCGTGTCTTCTCTCTCTCTCTCTCTCTCTCTCTCCCCCCCAAAAAAAAGTGTGGAAATTGAAAGACCCCCACCCACCCCTTATCCTTGCTATTCATTTGTAAGACGTTCTCACGTTTTATTTTCTCAGCACAGGTTTTTTTGTTGGGGGTGGAGAAATCTGACACTCATGATGTAGAGATTTGAGTCCCAGGCTAACACTTGCAGCACAGAACCAAAAAAAAAGTATTTTCAGTGTTCAGCTGCTGTCTTGGTCTGCTTCAACTTTGGATTAAAACACACATAAAAACAAACGTCTTTTTGTCGTGTTTCCATTAAAAAAAAAAGCGCTTGGAATGTGGATCATCCTATTTCCTATTCATTTATATATTTCTTTTTTAATAACGGTGTTCAGCTATATAATAGAGGGAGAGTGGGGCGGGTTATTTATTTATTTTATTTTTTATTTTATTTTATTTATTTAAAATACACAGTTGAAAGTAATCCGGTCTCTTTACCAATACCTGTCGTCAGTGGTTGTTGTGTAATGTCAAGGGTAACCTGACACGTAAGTTTGGTGAGGTTTTCTGGGTTTGGCATTTGTACAACTTGTCCCAAAATATTGGCAGTGTTTCAAGGTGTCTCATGGTTTTGTTCTGTAATGGAGGAAGTAAATGCATCTCAAAGGAACTCTCTTTGCATGTTCAGAAAGACCGATCTTGTCATGCTGACCGCAATTTTTGACTAAGTCTGACATGAAGTATAACTGCTGCCAAAAAAGTAGACCATGATCCTATATTTCATCACAAGACCTGGGTGAAACACTAATTTCAGAGAGTAAAAGGGCTGTTTAAGGTTCCTATTACACCAAACATGTACATATGATGCATTACCACTGTACGGGTATAGCATCACAAAATTACTACGGTCATGTTTTTCTATCCTCTGCAGCAGTTAGGGGTTTATACATTTTACAATCTAAATCATCACAATCTAAATTTACTTTAGATTGTGAGCATGCATTGTTGAACACCGTATGAAATTGTGTATAGTTGTATTACCTAGAAATATATAACTCGAGATAAAAATTAGGCTTCGTGTGCTTGTTGCGCTCATCTGTTTTAAAATGGAAAGCGTTTTGGAAGCAGAGCAGCACTTTTTATTTGCATCTGTTGTAAAAACAAGCTTAATCCTATCAGCGCTTTAGCTTGGGGACTAGCCTGATCTGTGGTATTGCCTTTTCATTGAAAAAAGGAATTGAAGATTCTCAGGTTTCACAAAACGTTCCTAATGTAGTCATTACTTCCTTTTTTTATTGATGTAAATGATAATTTTTTTTTTTAAAGCAAAATGTTTACCATCTGTATTAAAGCCGCAATGGCTTAGATAATGTGAGTCAACAAAGGCGGCTCTTTCCTGTGACAAGTTCATCACCAGCACCATCTTTAGTTTTGGCCACAAGCCTGCATTTTTTGCTGATTTTATGGCATCTCCTGTCTGATGATAATGCACCAGGTTTTACATAATTTGTATTTTTGGGATTCCCGTACTGACACGTTTAGAACTTATTATTTCAAGTGTTTGCAATGATAAGCTCATCAGCTCTAATGACTTTACTGTAAGTGTTCACAGCTTGCCTAGAATTTCCACTGCCTGACCTTGCTTTGTACTTTGTAGCACATGTACAGCTAATGATGAATATGAAAATTTAGGATGCAGGTGTTGGTGCTGGATTTTTATTTTATGTCTATATTTTTTTTCCAGAGTTATTCTATAATGAAGAAATGAAATGACCATCACAGTTGACCATCGTACGAATATATATTGGGGAAGCCATGGCGTAATGGTTAGAAGCAGCAGCTTTGGGACCAAAAGGTCACTTGTTTGATTCCCTGAAATGCCTTTGAGCAAGGCACCTAACCACCCAACTGCTTTGGCGAGAGTGGTGGTGTACCTTGTCTGATTAGTCAAAGAAAAGTTGATGTAATTGCCAGTTTGTGTGGTGCCTGGTAAAAAAAAACAACAAAAAAAACACACATATATTACATGGTGGTGCAAAATATGAAGTTTATCTGCAAGTGTTGAATATATATTTCATGAGTGAGGGAAGTGAAACGAGTAAAATACTTTTCAACATGAGAAAATAAACATTTCTTCCCGCCACAATGTAATGTTCTTTATATTACACTGACGCGTCCACAAAAAAAAAAAAAAATCACGCAAGTTATTTATTTATTTGAACTGGTTCACCATTTTGACAGCATGTGTCCAGTCAGCAGGAAAATACCGAGTTATTGGGGATTATTATACATACGGGCCGGTTTTTCTATCGAATAAAAACGTATTCAATTCCCTTCTGTTGGGTTTACTGATGGCATGCAATATTGTTCTCGTATCACTTATCCTCCAGGTATTACGCCACTCTCCCCAATGGAGAATGAGCGTGCAATATTATAATACGTCATGTTGTCAAGACAACACGATGCCACAAGTCAGAGCTCGTGTGAAGACCCAATGACGCAACTTTTCAGCTGTGCAAGCGCAGTTATTTCTTTGTTGGCTGGGAAAAGAAGGCGAGGCGAATCCAGTGCTAGGTTTAAGCACTGAATAAATAAACTGAAGATTGAAACTAAAGACGAGCTGAACACCCGAAAGGCTGCCAAAACTTTATTCGATATTCTTCATGCATATTTACAGGAGAAAAACACACCAACGGGCATAGAGAAACTGGAAAAGAGACATGTCTGAGATGTAAAACTTCCATGCGAATGGGCGAGTTTGTCCACAAACATGACCACGAGGTTTGCGTCATTAAAAGTGGAAGCTTTAGAGAGAACACCCGACAAGCTACCAAGACTTCATTATATATTCATAACAGGGAAAACTTGGAAAAGAGAGCAATAGTGGAAATTTTGTCAAAGTTCTACTTGGAGATGAGGACTTCACTCAGCCTTTTGTTTTGAACAACTGTAGTAAAGTTTGAAGTAACTTGCAATTTGAACTGTCAACCTGTACATAGCTTGGGTTGTTGTTCAGGCTTTTTGGACTTGTACCATTTTTTTTTTTTTTTATTGTTAGAATTTTGACTTTGTACCTGTACTCTGGATTGACACAACATTGAATTACATTCGATCAGAATTCAATATTGGGTAAGTTACCCCCTGTTCTTAACTTTCTGTAAAATCTGGGATTGTTCCATCAAATATGTATGTACAATATAAAATAGTATGCGCTGGTTTTTTTTTTTTTTTTTTCGTGGTATATCATATATTCCGTTCAGCTGCTTGTCTTCGACTCGTTCAGTATCGTGCTAGCTGAATGGAATATATCTGATCTACCACACACCAGCCAATATTATTTAAATACGTTACTCATATCCGTGATGTATTTTGTATGAAAAATGTGAGTTTTTCAACACGAGAAGGTAAACTTCATATCTCCAAGCCAACGTGTGATTTTTTTTTTCTTTTTATTATACGGACACTTTTTCACACGCAAAAAGTACCCAAACTTGTAAACAATTCATCAATTTCCTGACTAGTGAGGATATCGGAAAATGTTACTCAATGTCTTGGATGTTGTGACAAACAAACAAACAAACGTGTGTATGTACCGGTATACACGTACACATGTCTGTGTTTATTTTTACCTCAATATAAAATGATGAGTAACATTGCTGATAGTGTTTAAACCGTCACTGAAGGGTTGTGTTGTCATCTTTCATTTTGATGGCTTGACTGGAAAAATACAACTTCTGCAACTGGTTTCTTTCCATAACAGGACAAAAGTACTTTCATTGTTGGTAAACATAGCCAGGTACGTCAATTTGAACCAGTGGGTTTCAAAGGAAGTGAGGATCGAGAACCTGTGAAATGGAAACTTGCACCTACGTTGCTTATCCTAGATTGCTATTCTGACCTCTACGTACACCTCTAACATTGTGTGTGTGTGCGCGCACTGTAGTAGTCATTATCTAGGAGCTGCTTATTGAATCGAAGCAAAACGTTCAGTATAAATTTGTTGATTTATTTCTACTGTACTGTTTGTGTTAATGTAGTAACAGCTTACACAGAGCCTGATAAGAGAATGGCTGTTTATATCGAACGCTTATAAGTGACTATAGGAACATATTTGCTTCCTGGATGTTTCATGACATTAGACATAACTATAATAAGTGTGATTTATTTTTGCTAAAATTCTAATAACTGGTCAATTTCTGCGAGAAGAAGAATAAAACATAATGCCACTATTGGAAAATAATTGTTGTTGTGGTGGTAATGCACATCCCATTGTATTTTATTCCTAATTTATTGAGGAGAATAGTGCTTCTTTATTTAATAACCATATACTCAAATAATACAGGCTGAGATTCTAAGAACTTTGCAGTTTTTGTTTGACAGTTTCTCATTTTCCACGAAAGTGCTGTTTTTCAGTTTGAGTGTGAATTGCAAACATGCTACGTTTGGCCTAGAGTAACACCTACACACAAGGATATAGCGATTCGCAGTTATTATCTGTACTGTCTTCAGAAATTGAAAATGAACAATCAGAGAAATTTTAATATCTACTGTCCATGGAAAAAATGAGTCTTTAACGTGTGGTCAATGATGCTGCTGCACATACCGTGATGCTTCCACACTGCTGTATGGGAAATAGTTCACCGTGAGAAATGTTTGAAATGTGGTCCTCTGGTGATCCTTTTCCACCAATGAGTGGAATAGTCAAAAGTCAAAGTCCCTCTTATGCCAGAATCTGGTCTTCCCAGGCAGTCCCAGTTCTAACCAGCTCTTTGAGGCGTATGGGTGTGGCGCTGATCTCCGTTTCATACAGCTAGGGTTACAGCGGGGGGCTAATTCTCTGGTAACTGCAAGAGTTTGACCTCCCCACTTGCATCTGTATTGCAGCGTGCCTTGCCAGACGGTAGTAGGTACCATTTTTATGATGGTCTTTGGTATGACCCAACCGCAAGTAGAACTCTCACTCTCCCAGTCGAGAAGTGGATACGCTAACCACTAGGCCAACTCGTACAATAAAGGAGTCTGCACCACCTTTTGGCTGCAATTACAGCTGAAAGAAGTCCCTTACCAGCTTAGCACATCTGGTTCCTGATGTTTGTGCCCATTCTTTGAGGCAAAATTGCTCAAGCTCTGTCAGGTTGTATGGTCGGCGGCGGCAGCAGCGTTCTCTCGTTTCCGAGGATCTTTCTTTCTGTCATCAAGGATGGTGATGGGCTTGCTGGTGGCTCACGAGTCCAGTTCTTGCTCTAAAGAGGAAGGGGCACTTATCACATCACATGAAAACGTTGGGAGTGGTGCTGGTAGCGAAGCCTTCTCCTTTCTTCGTTGTCGTTTGGCTTTGAGTTGAGATCATCTTTCCATCTCGAAGCGCTCTGTGCCCTCTCTGATGAGGTTTCGCCACTTCGGTTGCATTTTAGCTGCCTCTTCCCAGGCGTTATGGAGACCATTTGATAAACAGCAATTTGCAAGTCTCTTTCAAATTGGGATTCTTCTTTAGTGTTCTGCCTGATGGCAAGTACACTCTGACAGCTTCAGCCACCAAAGTTTCGAGGGAGGAATTACAGTAGTGGTTTCCCCGTTGCCTTCGACTGGATTATTACAGAGGTTTTCTCCTCTGGACAGTTTAGAGTAGCCAGTTAATCTAAGCGCGTGTCTTTGGACAGTTGGGGAAACCGGGGCACCCGGAGGAAACCAACACAGACACGGGAAGAACATACAAACTCTACACAGAAAGGCGCAGTTGGCCACTGGGCTCAAACCCAGAACCTTCTCGCTGTGAGGCGACAGTGCTAACCACTACACCACCGTGCCACCCAAATTGGATTAAGGTCTTGGTTTTGAACCATTCCAGAGTAGCTTTGGCAGTATGCTTAAGGTCGTTATCCTGTTGGAAGATACATGCTTCAAAATGCCTTTGGAAATTTCCAGGATTGCCCTGTATTTGGCTGCATCTATCTTGCCGTTGACCCTGACCGATTCCTCAGTCCCTCCTGCTTGATAAGTATCCTCACAGCATGATGCTACCACCACAATGCTTCATTGTGGGAATAGTGATTCCTGGGTGATGAGTTGTACTGGGTTTCCATGCAAGTTCTGCTTTGTAGCAAGGCCAAAAGAATAATAATGGCTTCCCTGTGGCCGCTTTTTCATAAAGATTAGCTTTGTGGAGTGTCTGGGTTATGGTTGTAGTCATTTTCTTCTCAACAGCTTCTCCCAAGTGGTATAAATGCAAGCCACTGTAAATCTGCCTTGTCTTGGATGTGCGCCATAAAGGAAACTGGCAATGTGCTGATGCAAGCCATGGCAGTGCCTTTTTACTTCCGTCCTCACAAGGAGTTGAAAAGAAGAATATCTGGGTTCTAGTTAAGACCCACACACGCATGCGTACATTTATGATGGCTCGTACATTGTCCAATGAGTTGCATAGCCTAAAGGAGTTCACACAACTGTTTCAGTTATTGTGGTTTCGCTTGTGCAAGTAAGTGCTTTGTACAGAGAGCTTTTGATTTCCATTGCTTAAAAGCACATTATTCAACACCTCGAAACTTTACTCAGCACGGTCATAAGCGAAACCACTTTTTCGGTCTTGCTGACACAACCATGAGTTGCATGGCGGTTCATGTTTTGCTTTTTGATACCGTGTGCGAGGTGAAGCATGCTGTGTGAATTTACTGTAAAGAGGTGACAATGTCGTTTCTGGAAATCGACCTATTTAGGTCACTCCTGAGGTTACATTCATTCTTCATATCTTTCAGTTTTAACACATATACTATTGTCACACACCCAAGATCATTGATAAGATGGATGTTTTTGTACACTATCTGGTGTTTGGTTTCTTATGCGAGTTGCTAGTTTAGTGCACCAGACTTGAGAAATTACTCGTCTCACTGAAGTACAACCTAAAGCATGGTTAACAATAAGACGATATAGACTCTATGTATTTTTTTTTTTACAATTTTAATTATTGAGTTTGAAATACGAAACAAACAATTAATAGTTCAGTTAACGGAATTCTCAGCATTTTAATACGACATACAAGACAATA
Source organism: Ariopsis seemanni (assembly GCA_026413345.1). Taxonomy (NCBI): domain Eukaryota; kingdom Metazoa; phylum Chordata; class Actinopteri; order Siluriformes; family Ariidae; genus Ariopsis; species Ariopsis seemanni. The sequence goes on from JAOANJ010000019.1 coordinate 28,755,707, forward strand.
AATTAAAAGCGCCGAAGTAACAATCCACTGTTAATAAATATTACAATTTACTGACTTTTTTTTTTTAAACAGTCATTATACTTCATTGCAAAAAGCAACAATATTATAGAAAGGATGTGGTCAATATGACTTAGCTTACTTCTTCTAGGAAGATAAACACATCGGGAACTTTTCTAGGGCTGTACAAAAAACAGCCAAGTACAAAGACATGATTTAGTGTGGTAAGACAGCAGAAACAGAGCTTTTAAAGTAGTAATAAATAAATATTTGTGCATTGACATTTTATATATCCAGTATAAATATTAAATTCCATTCGTTTCCACACTATTCAAACAGGGGTCCCGTTGGCTTATTAAGTGGGTCCTTCTCGCCATCCGTTCAGCGTTTTCGTTTCTGCGATGCCACATAATCTTCAATGTAGTTGAACAACATGTCCAGCTCTCCCATGGCTTTGTACATGCCTTTTCCTCCCATCTAAACACAAAGCACACACTCAGCAATCACTCCTTTTGACATGCATATCTATCATGGTCGTGCAAAATGCTGTATCATTCAGTTACTTACTTGATTGTACGAGTCCTTGACGTTGGAGATTTCAAAAGGTTTCCGGCATGTGAAGTAATTCCTCTGTAACACAACCACATCTGTGTTAACTAGATGTAACTATCACAGGCATTTTATTCGTTTGCATCCAAGTTACAGCCTTTGAAATGCTACGAAAGTCAAAATACTGACGTCGTATAAGATTTTAAAAGCTTCATCAGGAACTTTTGGAAAACCTTTTGACATTGCACCAAAAGTTGCGATAATAAGGACGACAAGTATAGGATTTAGTGCCTAATACGCTGATGGTTCACGAGGAATTTTGGTCATGAGGCAATTAATACCGTAGATTCATGATGAATTCTGATAGATTAAATATGAATTACTGGGTAAGTTGACGTCACACCAAAGCCACTAATGTACTGTTGGAGTGTTTGAGTAATTATGACTTTGTAAAGCTTGATTGTGCGTTATGACCGATTTAAATGTCTCAATACTAAAGCGACTACACAGGATAGGAAAAATACTCTTGCGAGATCCATTTTCAACAAGGACAAACAGGCTGTCGCTCCTTCTCGGTGCACTTTTTTTCCCCCACACCTGATTTTATTTGTTGATGGAAATGTTTGTTTTAATGTCAAAGGTGTGTGTTTCTGTGCTGTTAGTGAGCCAGGAGGAAACTTTTCTGTCATTATGTGAAACACAATGACGTTAAATCCCTGAACTATTGGTTTTGATAACTTATTTATAGCATAATTATTCATTTTGTGTTAAATAACAACCTTTTAACATTAGAGCAGAATGACTAACACAGGCTTCAAGGCTTAATTATGAATAACGTGCCTTACGGCGCATGCGCGAGTTCAGTACAGTACAGGAAAACAAAACAACAACAAGATGATGATGCGGCGGCTGAATGAAGACTTCTGTCAGTTCAGTATACTGGATATGACTTCTATACCTCATGTAGTAGGTTAGTATACAAGTCAATTTGAGATTTAGCCTTGGTTAATAAAGTTAGCTGCTTATTATTAAAGATATTCGAGTTCTGTCTTTATGAGGAACTGTTGTTGACAAAGCGAGTGGACTTGGCTGTCGAGGAATCGTGCTAATGACCAACTCTTGACCACTTAACCCATTGATTCATGGTGTTTTTACAAGAAAAAAAAAAAAACACGACAACCCTGTATTGTGTAACGGACAGATACTGATGACACATATGAACGCAATTGTTTTTGTGCAGCTGCGCATGCGTACGACTCAGGCGAACTGGAAAGCCAAAGGTAAACAAATAAACAGTAGAGACACTTACACATTTGACCAGCTCCCTTTTGAGCTCTTGGAATAAGTTTCCAATGACGTCGATTGGTGTTTTAAATCTATCTTTCTTCGTGTGTCCGCTGATGGCGCTGGGTAACACGGTCTCCAGGTAGAAATGCAGAACGTCGTTCATGACACTGCATCCATAAGGGCTCTGCAAGGAGTCAACAAAACGGTGTTTATTAGGGTTATTACTGTGTGAGAAAGAGAGAGAGAGAGTTTGGCTGCACTTGGTGAGCCTGAGTTTCGATATGATGCCTATCGTAGTCTATTTTTGCACAGAGTTTAAAATCCTTTTATTCATCAATCTTAGTAATATTGTAACACTACTAGTGTTAAGTACAGGGATAGATCTCCGATACTCACTTTAAAGTGTTCAAGAACTGTCCTGTTGAATAGTGAGGTGTCCAGATCATCCCTGGATTCCTAAACAGACAGCAGAAGAAACTTTTTTTTCAGATTTCCATTCAAAAATAACTTTGCAGATCGAAATCCTCTTAAGACAAAAGCTCATGGACTCTATGGAAGGTAAGGTTCTTACTTGCTTCCCTGCCTGTCATTATACTTCACTGTCTTATTGTAATAAGAATTTATGCATTTCACATTTATGCACCCGTCAAGAGCTGCTTTTTTTTTTTTTTTTTTTTGGTTGGTTGCACTAGGTGAAACCTGTTAATCAGAAAGCATCTGAAAGCTACTCACATAGTACTCTCGGATCATGGCGTATGAAGAACGAAGTGTTTTCAGTCTGACTGGAAATCCCTCAACGAAGGTGCAGCAGCTGTCTTTGCAGATGCTCTTTTTGCACTGAGCAGGCTGAAGCAGCAGGGCTGTCAGCAAAGCTAGCAGGAGGAACCTAAACAGGAGCATTCTCGAAGATCTCGTCACAGAAGTGTTAACCCTTTCGTAAGCCTGCCGCTGAATCCTCAAGGGGAGGAGAAGTGCAGAAAAGCTCAGAGGTGCCTGTTTTATAACCCCCCAAAGATTCCTTCCTGTTTGGTGGTGTGGGCATTTACTGGAAAATTGATTATCCTTTTTTTACGCCCATGTCATCGTTCATTGATGAGACAGAGCTAACATTTTTGTATTGCATCACTGGAAATATTTTTTTTTTTTTAATTGAGGAATTGCAAACTCATCTTGTTCTTTAAAAGTCTGTAATAAGTTTCAAGAGGTTATGTAATTTTCATCTGTATTTTAGATATTCCTTTATTTTGTCGATGATACTTTTTAGTAGTAGTTTATTATTATTACCACCACCATCAGTACTAGTAGTAATGATCATCATAATAATAAAAATGCATATTTTAATTAATCAATTAATTAATTAATTAAGCAAGCAAGCAAGCTGTTTTGTCCTGCTTCATTGCTGGGGTTATATTTATTAATCATAATGGCAGAATGGGCACCTATTCCAAGTCTGTGGCAGGTTATTAACTTTTAGAATGAATAATTAATTAAATTAATCAGTAATCTTGTTCTTAATCCTGGTAAACCGGTGCAAATAACCAGGAGGCATTTAAATCTCAGTCATAACCATTTATGTTGAATAATTCCTCGATTAGGAATACCAACTTTTTTTAAATGAGTGAGCTTGGATTTTATACAATTAACCACACCTTTTTTGCATTTAAAAACAAGTTATCTCACACACCACTAGGATTTGGAACCGAAACCAGGGTGTATTTCTTTATCAATCTTGTGTGGCCTTTCTGTAGCTTGTATGGTGTATGGGATGACAGCAAAGAAAGTTCTATTATTAGATTTTGAAATATTATAACAGCATCCTTTCTCATAGGCATGCATTTTATACATCTGTTTATTTCACACATCTGGCCAATTGGATCGATTCTTTTAAACGCAGACAGTTTACAGAAAAGAGGTTTCGGGTGGAGTTGATCTAGATAAACAGAATGAGTGTGAATGACTTGTAGTTCCATGATCTTAATGTTCAATAAGGCGCAGTTCAGTTTAACCCCTCAATTTTGCAGTGCCTGTGAGTTGAATGATGTGGTGAACCCAACCCATGATGTAACACTTCCCGCTGTTTCGGGTGTGCTTACCTTGAAAGCTTTGGTTTTGATTACTGTAACTCGCTAATGAGTATAAGAGAGCTCACGTGTGTATGTATGAGAATTTAAAACCCATATTTCCTGCTGCATTTTGGTTTTGCCTCTTTCAGGTTTCTCCCAGACAGATAAACCAATGATTCTGCATATTACCCTGCAACAGAAGGTTAGAAGAAGAAAGATATAATCATTAACCACCCAAAGAACCTCTGAGGAACCCTGACTCAGAGGTTGATTTGATCTGTCCATCACTTTGATGGTT
>JAOANJ010000019.1:29683912-29695285 GCA_026413345.1 Ariopsis seemanni
GCTGGGATAGGCTCCAGCTTGCCTGCGACCCTGTAGAACAGGATAAAGTGGCTAGAGATAATGAGATGAGATGAGAAGCAGCTGTGTCTCTCTTGGTTGGGGAACCTTCCCTCTACGCTGAGAATTTTCAGCCACGTGATTTTGGCATTGTGATATAGTCCATCTGAAGATTTCTGAAAGGGCCTGGAGGAAGGAGCTTTAGTTTTCATCACTGGTGTCTTGGTTCTTCCCTCTGCATTATTTCTCAGACAAATGGTGAACCTTTTTGTCCCATACTCCACTTCTTTCCTGAATGTTCAATTCCACCAGGTAGATTTGAATTGGTGGATCATCTTTTCCACCCCAGTGCGTGTCCTAAAAAGCACATCTTAAAATAGTAGCAGCTTTGCAGAAGTTAAAACCTTCTCTCTTTTTTTCTTCCATAGCCTATTGTCATGGAGCTTTGCACCATTCTCCATCCAGGACCATACACCCCTCTTGTAGTTCCTTGATGTCAGTCAGGTCTTACACTTTCAAGTTTGGTTTTGTTCCTGAAGTGTTTTTCACTTTGTTAAGCCATTTCCTTGTAACCTTCATGGCCCTCTCTGGTAGAGAGCATTTCCTTTTGCTTCTTCCTTGCTTTGTTTCAATGTGTGTGCACTGTTGTGTTGGTGTTTTGGTTATTGTTTTTAACCTGCTACACACACAACCTGGCTTAAATAGGTTTAATCTAAAGCTCAATAACTTAAGTATAAATGTCAAACAAAATTGAATGCAAGTCAACTTTTAATAAAACTAAAGAGTGCTCTTTTCATGACAATGTTTTTTAATGCAATATGATGCTTCGTTTTTCACTTCTCTGTGGGGTCAATGTGGATAGGTTCAGCCAACAGAGTCCAAGGGTCCAATAGTGGCAGCTTAGTGGTGTTGGGCTCAAATCCCCAACCCTCTGATCAATAGCTCAGAGCCTTAAACCGCTGAGCACTGCCCTCCCCTTAAGGCAAGATACTCCAAGTGAATAAATACAGTAGATATCACAGCCAATCATCGATAGTTGATTGCTGATAGTCAAAGTATTTTTATATTGCAGCATATTAAAGAAACTGACCTAGTTTGTGTCAGAAAGCGTAAAGTTGTCTGTTACAAAGCACTGACATCAGAGACTCTGCCCATAATAATAATAATAATAATAATAATAATACAACTAACAACAATAATGATGAATAAACAAATACATAATTTTCTCCCTCAAGAAATCAACAGTTTTGTTTTGATTTAATTTTTAAAAATTAGATTATTAGACTTGGGCAAAGGGGAGCTATTACTATTGAAATAAACATGTCATTTGTCTTGCAGCTAGAACTAGTAACAGAGCTGCTGTTATAGAAAAATAAAACGCCTTCTGACCAATCAGAATTGAGAATTCAAGCACTCTGTGGTATAATAAACAAACAGCAAGAACAATAATAACAATAAATAAAAAGTTAAACGACCACCAGGGGGTAGTGTTTCTTTGATAAGCAACCCTACTGCAGTAAACAAGACCAATGCAAGAGGAAGCCAGAGTTCCTCATGAACAATAAGTCAACAAAAATGTATTTCATTCGAGCATGTCTAGACAACTGTGCTGAAACAATGAAGTAGAGACAGGATGCTCACAGTGTTGAAAAATAATAATTGCCTTTATTGTACTACCAGTGGTTTACAGGTTGTCAGCTGCTTGCACTGATGAATTAACCAAGTGGTACAAAAGGACAAGTGTCTTTCCTTTTGTATTACAAATAGACCACATGAAAACAATACAGTAATGGATAACCTGGTGTATGACTGACCACATTTGTAATTTTAATGAATTATTGTAAACATACAAAAACAGCCTTGCATTCCTTCACGCTTTGCTAATCATGCTCATAACAGAATATTGCAGAATGAAATTAATAATCTACACCATGGAAACACACTCAAAATAATTTTAACAAACATTTTACTAATATAATAAGTTAGATGCTGGCACGGTTTACTGTGTTTAAGAAAAGAAAAAAGTCTGTGTCCCAAACCCCATTAACTGGAATATCAAAATAGTATGCCACTTGCATATTTGTATGTCTTATCTTATTTAATAGAGTAGTATAACTTTTTGTATGTACCCACATTCTTGGAGTTGGCCTTCTGTGCTAAAATGGAATCACACTCACCCTAGATTTTGGCTCAGATTGACACGGTCACGAGGAGCACTGAGACCCGTTCAAAATACCAGCAAATGAGAATCATCAGGTTGTGAGAAAAAGGCATCCTGATGGAAGATTATGACCTTACAGGATACCCAGAGACAGGATTGTACTGGAGCAATCCGTTACGACTCCCTTAACGCTTGACACAGTATTATTTATGCATTTGACTGACTGAGCAACTTCAACATTAATTTCAACATTTTGAAAAATGATATAAATAATAATAAGATACAGCACACACACAAAAAAAAAAAAGGCCAAATGGTCAGGCTGAAGGACAGGTGGTCAGGTGTACATTTCATCGAAAGATGACGCAAGAAACAAATACATGATGCATCTGAAATTTCTGGTGAATTTTCATATTTATAAGTCGCTAAATCCCATGATCAACCCTCAACCCACAGCCCAGGTATATGGAGGAAGTCGGACATTCTTTTGCTCATCAAGCACTATTTAAGATACATTTTCCACAATTTGGAAGAACCAAGTATGGCAGTTGCATGGGGTTTCCCAAAACCAGAGGACTCTCCACATTTTTGTTCCCTTCCAGCTCAAAAGGTGTCAAAATCAAGCAATCAAGTGCACCAAACACATGGAATGATGTGCCTGGGGCTGGTTAGGAGCAAAAACATGGATCACTTGGAGTCTCCGAGGATAAACTTTGAGGTTAAGAGATAAAAGGAGAGCACTGATACACAGACACGTGATCAACTTTACATTTACTGATCGATTCAATTCATGATTCCTTTTCTGGATAAACAACAGCAGATGGAACTCCTTAAAACTAAGGTCCCTGCACAATCTCATTTATTTACAAGTGTAATGTTTTATATACAGCTCTAAAAAACATTAAACGTGTCTTGTTTAACAATGCCCATGGCCATTGTTATTATACCAGCTAAAAAGCAGGGACTGTACTTTTGTGAATAAACTACAGGCCAAAAAGTTTGATAGTAGTAGACAGATTGATAACCCCCCAGGATCAAATTTAAATAATAATAATAATAATTCTTGTGAAAATTCCACTATCATTTTAAAATTACATTTTCAGAAGTAAAAACGGATAGAAAGAAACAGAACCAATAACAGCAATAGAGAAAAAAATATTACTCAGTAATACTCTACATTCTCAGTGTCCATAGTGGAGGTGTGTGTGTGTGTGTTTCTTTTTTCCTCCACGTGTAAATAGTCTCTGGTAATCATGAAACCAGTACTGAATGATGGCACAGGCACGTTAAAGGAACAATACAACCAAAACTACGCTAATGTCGGTAAACCATGAATGGAACCCGGTGGCCACCAATTAGCACAGTTCTATCTGCAGGATGCTAATTCAAGGCTACAGCTTCCATTCATGATGGACGTTAACAGTATTTAGTCAGCCTGTTCCTTTAAATGTCATGCTGTTTGTGGTTTTTTTTCCTGTTTAAAGGTGGTTATGAGGCAGCTTCTGTCACTCCAGTAGGTGATGAAGGACAGACTCATGACTCCATCTCGTCTCCATCAAACACGGGGGGCTCAAAGCTCAGGACTTCCTCATATGTCAGCCCTGGGAATAGAGAAACATTGCTCCTATAAAATCCTAATGGAAATTCACTTTGTACACTGTCTCTATAACCCAGTACTGCATTTAATTTCAGGTCTATTTAACAGTTATTCCATGAAATCAAGTCGTACATGAGCTGATAGCTGATGAGGCATGTAGTGCCGAGTCGGCTAATAAGCCAAGTACGATGAGATTGAGTGGACGAATTGTTTTATCCTATCCACATTCACTGGATTTTGAGAAATTGAGCATTTTTATTTTTTGCAAACTGGATAAATAAAAACTTTATACAAAATGTCCAACAAAATCATTTCCACTTAGAATGTAAACAAACGGGCAAAATGACTGGAGCAAATTAGTGAAAAATGCTATAATAATAATAATAGAATAATAATAAAAAAAGATACATTCTTACCATCAAATACTTTTATTCCATATTTTGTTGCCTTTTTTATTTTTTGGGGTTTTGTTTTCGAGTAGAGTTTTTAATTCATCCTCGGTTGGTTCAGCAACACGCGCTGCCATTTTGTTTTTCTCTACTCATGGTATAGGCTGATAGCCTAGAAGTAGAGCAACCAATGGGAACATGCGATTCCTCATATCCAGTGAATGTGGACAGAATAAAATGAAATATACAGTACAATCAATATCCTATGTTGTTTTAACTAATGCCCAGGTCAGACGGCAGGCTGCAACTAGTTTTCAACTACTTGCGTCTACCTGCGATAACAAAATCGCAAGTAGACGCAAGACTGGTCGTGTCAACGGATGACGACGCAGATAATGGCAGAGTGTTGTAGAGGGTCTTTAGTAGAGGCAGGTTGACGCAAGTGGATCACGCTCTGTTTGCATTTCAGCTGCGATTCGCTTCCTATCAGTGCAAATAGCAGGTTGACGCATGTAGAGGCAGGCAGTTGTGCAACGCTTGAGCGACCAATCGCGGGTTGAAGCAGTATGGAGTGTGTGAAGAGAGGAAGGCAAAAACGCACGTTCACACGAACTCTGGGACTTCCAGAATACTCAGTTTATTAACTTACTGCAGCAAAATTCTCAGTTAATTTCCCAGGGTTAAGCAAAAGTGTTAAAATATAGAGTTGAAATGACACTGTAAAAAGTTTATTTAACTTTAGGAAGTGTTAAATTAACACTGCACTATATAGATTGGGACAAAAACACCAGCATAGTGTTAAATTGACTCTCTCAGGGTTGATGTAACACTATAAAATTTGCTGTGTGCGCTTCAACCTTACCATGCCCGGTTTAACGACTCCATCTTATCGTACATGAACAAAATAGAGGTCACACATTCCCCAAACGTTTGAAGAGCGAAAAGAAAAGGAGCTCATTAACAGATACCCATTTCCAGCAAGGTGCACGGCTCAACTAACAGAAAATACAAGCGTGAGCTGATGACGCCGCCTCTCTAGGTAACACAGCATGTCTTAAAGGCACATTTCACAATTTCGACTGTTACAACGTCTGACCACAACGAAGGATTTCGTGCAAAACGCCTGCGTCCACTCGCCACCCGACCAATCGCAGGTCGCAGCTGCATCTTTCTGTGATCTGACCTGGGCATTACACTCTGTGTTGTCTCTCCCTGTCTGACCTGAAATCAATCAATCACAGAGCTATAGCAGGGAAAAGAACAAAAGCTGTGAAGGACAAAAAAGTTCAAATTTATAAAATAAGTCAGGATATTAGAAGAACAAAAGAATAATTAGCATGTCATAAATTGATATTATGATGTAATAAAAGTAATTAAGAATGGTGTTTCTAATGAGTTCTCTGTGAAAGTCTGTGTTTCCACTTGAATAAAACCTTTTATCAGGTCATAATAACAGTAAAGACTGTTATAAATCTGTATTACTGCAAACTCTACATGGTTCTATCGGCCCAGTGTCTACGTCATTACATTTCACAAATAACGCAAATTTTATGTGGAGAAATGTGAAGAAAAAGATTTTCAAACACACAGTGAAGGTTGTGCACAGAAAAAAAAAAAAAAAACCTCCATGTTGATTGGACATTGGAGCCTGTACCGTAATAGAGGTGTGATTTGTAAATACTGTAAATAAACTATAAGTAAAAGTTGGGTTTGATTATTTGCATTGATTTCTGGAAATGTGTTGCTTCTAAGTCTAGTTAGTTGACTGTCACTTCCATCTTCAGCTCACAGTAAACTCCTCCTGTTGTGTATTTACTCCAACATAGTATATTTAAATAAAGGATTCAACTCGGAGGTAGAGTGAACGTGACTTTACTTAGCTTCATCTGTAGTTGTAATGTTACATATCAATGCACTGGCGGATAACCTATAGGTAAACTCAGTAGCTAGGGGAGTGGTTCCGCTGAAGTAAATAGATCCACCTTATATACTACACTCCTCCCCTTTTAGATTAATGCTACATAACTAAAAGTAACATAACATTGCCAATGCATTAAACACAATTTGTTATTCAGTTTACAAATATTGAAACTTTTTTTTTTCAGTTTTAAATCTTTTTTTTTTTTTTTACAGTCCATAAGTCCCATAAGTGAACTTATAAATCCAATCTTTTTGGTGGTGCCCTGAGTCGTTCAGGGTTGCGCCTGGGAACTTGTGGAGTGCTCACGGCAGGGGGCACTTCCTCTGTAACTGTGGGTGTCACTTCACTGTGATCAGAGTTGGTTCCAGGATCCGGTGGATGTGCTGGTTGCTCCGGTGTCTTTGGTTGAGCATTCAACAGCTGATCCACATGACGTCTCCAGGTCTGCTCACCAGTGTCCACCTCGTACATCAGAGGGCCGCTCCTTGTGACAATCTTTCCAGGCGTCCACTTTTCCCCTCTGTAGTCACGTGCCAGGACCTGCTGTCCCACATCAAAGCTCCTTGGCGGTTCACTTGAAAAGCTGCTGAACTGCTTGTTCTGCACTTCTCTCCTCAGGTTTGGCTTTAGAAGGTCAATGCGAGATCTGAGCTGTCTGTTCATAAACAGCATTGCAGGTGTCTGATTCGTTGTTGCATGTACAGAATTGCGGTACACCAGGAGGAAATTGTCAATTTTGTGTTGAATAGAGATGTCTTCCTTTGTCATTGCTTTTATGGACTTTTTGAATGTTTGTACGAACCGTTCTGCTAACCCATTTGTTGCTGGATGGTGAGGTGCTGACTTGAAATGCTTGATACCATTCTTTTTCATGAAGTCTTGGAATTCTTCTGAAGTATACTGTGGGCCATTGTCACTCACGATTTGCTCAGGCAGGCCATTCCTGGCGAAGATGGTTCTCAGGACAGAGATAGTCATTTCTGATGTTGTTGATTTCATTGGGACTACTTCTGGCCATTTTGAGTGAGCGTCCACAGCTATGAGAAACATAGAGTTCATGAACGGGCCAGCAAAATCAATGTGCACTCTCTGCCAAGGTGCAGACGGCCATTCCCACGGATGTAGGGGAGCCTGTGGCGGAGCATTTTGAATGCTCGGGCATCCTGGGCAGGTTTTGGTGATATCCTCGATTTGTTTATCTATACCTGGCCACCATACGTAGCTACGGGCCAGACTTTTCATCTTCACCGTACCTACGTGAGCCTCATGCAGACTGTCCAACACTCTGGTACGAAGCTTGGAGGGCACTACCACACGTGATCCACACATCAGGGTTCCCTGGCAAACTGACAACTGGTCACGTCTTGCCGAAAACTCAGGAAACCATGGATTCCCATGGGCAGGCCAACCTTGTACTGTGATGTCATACACCTTGGAAAGTGTTGGGTCATTCCGCGTTTCTTTTCGTATCATGGCATTTGTAACTGGCAGCTGGTCTACCAGTGTCGTGTAGAACATTTCAGCCGGGTCACCTCTTGTTGGTGGTTCCTCCACAGATGTTGACAGTGGGAGGCGTGACAAACCATCAGCATTGCAGTGTTGTTTAGTCCCCTTGAACTCGATGTCATACGAGTGTGCTCCTAAGAACAGGGCCCATCGCTGCAGTCGCGCGGCTGACATCACTGGGACTCCTTTCCGTGGATTGAATATTGACACTAGGGGCTGATGATCAGTCACTAAGGTAAACCTTCTGCCATAGAGGTAATGGTGGAACTTTTTGATACCCCATACTAGGCTAAGGGCCTCCCGGTCTATCTGTGCATAATTGCGTTCGGCACTTGACAGGGACCTTGAAGCGAATGCAATTGGGCGTTCAAGTCCATTTTCCATTGTGTGTGACAAGACAGCACCAATGCCGTACGGGGAAGCGTCACATGCTAGACGGATGGGTCTGGATGGATCATAGTGGGTAAGTAGCTCGTCAGATGTTATTAGTCTTTTTGTTTCTGTGAATGCCTTTTCACATTTTTCTGACCAATGCCATTCCACTCCTGTCTGTAGCAGCGCATTTAGTGGATACAGCACTGAGGCAAGGTTTGGTAGAAACTTGTGGTAATAATTGACGAGACCCAGGTACGATCTGAGTTGTGACACATTTTCAGGTTTAGGTGCTTTCAGCACTGCCTCAATTTTCTCTTGTGACTTATGCAAGCCGTGCTTGTCAATGACATGTCCGCAGTATGAGATTTCTGTTTTGAAAAACTCACATTTCTCTCTCTTTGCCCGTAGGCCATACTCATTCAGCCTGGTGAGTACTGTGCTCAGGTTTTGGAAGTGATCATCATCATCTTTTCCTGTTATGATAATATCATCCAGGTAGCATTGTGTTCCAGGTATGTCCTGGAGCACCTGATCCATGGCTCTTTGCCAGATGGCTGGGGCTGAAGCAACACCAAACACAAGACGATTGTATTGGTAAAGTCCCTTATGAGTGTTGATGGTTAGGAACTTTTTGCTTGACTCCTCCACTTCCATCTGGAGATAGGCCTGTGACAAGTCGATCTTTGAAAACTTCTCCCCACCAGCCAAAGATGAGAAGATGTCCTCTATTCGTGGAAGGGGGTACTGCACCGTGCGCAGCACCGGATTGATGCTCACTTTGAAGTCCCCACATATACGCACTTCACTTTTTCCTTTCTTCATCACAGGAACAATGGGCGTAGCCCAGTCACTCCAGTCAACTTTTGAGAGAATGCCGGATGCCTCCAAGTGCTGTAGTTCTGCGTCTATCTTGGGACGCATGGCATACGGCACCTGGCGCGCCTTGTGGAATCTTGGGTTGGCATCTTTCTCAAGTTCAATTTTGGCCTTCAAGTGCATTAGTTTACCAATGCCTTTCTCAAACACATGTGCATTAGCCTCCAACAACTGTGGCAGTCTCTGCTCAGGCCTGTGGGTGGAGCTCTTGAGGCCTGTTGAGATATTCAGGGCTTTTATTGCATGCCAATCAAGCTGAATTCTCCTCAGCCATTCACGCCCCAGTAGTGCTGGGCCTGTGGTTTTCAGGACATAGAGCTCTAACTTGTGTGTTTGGTCACCGTAGACCACATCCACGTTAAGTTTTCCTTTTGGTGACACTTTTTCACCTGTGTAGGTTTTTAACATCACTGATGTCTTTTTCAGTGGTAAGTGGGAGAACAGCCTGTCATAATCGGTTTCGGAGATCACTGACAAAGCTGAACCTGTGTCCAGTTCCATCTTTAGTTTCACTCCAGACACTGTTGTCGTGACCCATATTATTTTTCTGTCTTCTTCAGTTATGCTATGCAGCTCTAAGCATGACAGGTCATCGTCCTCACTGCTGTTTGTGTTGTCTGAATGTTCTGTTACTTTGTGCATTTCATTTGCTTTGGCCTTTGATTTAGGTCTAAAACCTTTGTTCTTTCCAAATTTTTCTTTTTGGGCATTAGTTTGGTCTGATTTGCATGCTCTTTCTATGTGACCTTGTTTGTGGCATTTCCTGCATGTCTTTTCTTTGAACCAGCAGTCGTTTGCATTGTGTGAGGATTTACCACACCTGTAACATTTTTGCTTTTTCCCATTTAAGGACATTTGATGCACTTCGTTTTCTAAGCTTTTCTTCTGTAGCTCTGATGCACCCTTCGCTGCTGTTTCCATTGAGATAGCTAGTTCGAGTGCTTTCTTCAAATCTAGCTCTTTTTCTGACAGTAGCCTTTTCTGTGTGCTTGTACAGTGCATGCCACATACCAATCGATCTCTCAAGGCATCATCAAGCCCCGTTTTAAAGTCACAATGCTGCGAGAGCCTGCGCAGCTCGGCCACATACTCCGATATGCTTTCATCCTTCGTTTGATTCCTCTTATGAAATCTGAATCTTTCCGCTATCACTAGTGGTGCGGGATTTAAGTGCTTCTGCAACGTGTCAACAATGTCTTTGTATGACTTGCTCGACGGTTTAGCAGGGCTCAGGAGATTACGCAGTAGACAGTAAGTTTTAGCTCCCATTAGGCTGAGGAGGACGGAACTTTTTTTCTCATCCTCGATATCATTAGCGTCGCAGTACAATTCCACTCGCTCTATGTATGATTCCCAGTCTTCACTTGAACTATCAAACTCCTCTACTTTTCCAACGTAAGCCATTTCGGACATGAAATCCAGATATTATCCGTTTATCCTTTCACTGTGTGCTTTGCACGGTTACTCACGGATCCTCTGCTAGGTTTCGTTTTTGTCTCTTGCTTTGTTTCGTCCTTTTTTTTTCCTTCCCTCCGGTTTAAGTTTTCATTTCGTGCAGTTCTTTAGGGTCCAGTTTACTCGTCGCCAATTTGTTGTGTATTTACTCCAACATAGTATATTTAAATAAAGGATTCAACTCGGAGGTAGAATGAACGTGACTTTACTTAGCTTCATCTGTAGTTGTAATGTTACATATCAATGCACTGGCGGATAGCCTATAGGTAAACTCAGTAGCTAGGGGAGTGGTTCCGCTGAAGTAAATAGATCCACCTTATATACTACAATTAGTTCCACCGGTCTCTTTTTCTTCCTCTCCCGGTGTCTCGCGCCGCCACTTTGAGAAACACTGGAGTGCAGGATGGTGGTGGACAACTTTGTCACGTGGAGCAGGAAGAACCGCCTACAGCTCAACGTGATGAAGACGAAAGAGCTGGTGGTCGATCTGAAGAGAATCAGGGCTCCGGTGAACCCTGTTAGCATCCGAGGGGTCAGTGTGGACATGCTGGAGGAACATACAGTAAGTAGGGGAGAGTGGGGTAAGATGAGCCACTTTTTACTCGAAAGGCCGTCTACTTTTAACCCAGCACAGCTCACTGAGACAAACAGAGAGAGGCAGAGTTAGTCCTGGAGAGAGGCTTTATTAATGGACATCTGTGTAATAATGTTATTGATTGAAATGCGATAATGCTCAACTCACGGTGAGTAGCATTCATACTATGCATGCGACCCAGATATCGGTACATTTCTATGTTTATACACTAATAATTATTAAATTATATGAATATAGCAGATATGTGATGGTGATGTACACAGGGCCGTAGGCAGCATTTTAAAATCACTGAGGTCCGTGATGTGCAAAGCGCGCGCCGAAAAATTTTCGACATATTTTAATAAGAGTGGTGAATTACACATCACACAAGAGATCTATTCCTGAAATTACTTTTAATGGTGTTTGAACTGAATATCATCAGTTTAAAAAAAAAAATCATGTATGTGGCAAGAGTAAGAATAATTTAAGCTTGTTTAATGGTTTGATCTGGCCCAAGCAATG
>JAOANJ010000019.1:30313677-30338006 GCA_026413345.1 Ariopsis seemanni
TTTAAAAACCAAACAGGTTTATTTATACTAAGCTCATGCACAATCCAGCATGGTGTCATGGAATGCAAGGAGATCTCCATCCATCCATCCATCATCTGTAGCTGCTTATCCTGTCCTACAGGGTCGCAGGCAAGCTGGAGCCGAGAGACGGGGTACACCCTGGACAAGTCGCCAGGTTATTGCAGGGCTAACACACAGAGACAAACAACCATTCGCACTCACGGTCAATTTACCGTAGAGCCACCTGCATGTCTCTGGAGGAAACCCACGCAGGCACAGAAAGGCCCTCGTCGGTCGCTGGGCTCGAACCCAGGACCTTCTTCCTGCATAGTTTAATTTTAAAAACCAAACAGGTTTATTTATACTAAGCTCATGCACAATCCAGCATGGTGTCATGGAATGCAAGGAGATCTCTTAAAAAAAAAAAAAAAAAAAAAACCACCACATGCATGAGGGAAAACTTTTGCTGCATTTGTTTCAGAGGTGCACTTCAGTGTTCTTTTTAGTCTCGAAACTCTGCCTGTCTTCTTTTTTTCCGCGCTGAAAGAAGCTCTTGAAGCGCTCAGGCCACAATGGCCGTTTTGCAGGTGCGCTGCGCGGTAATCGCATCAGAGGCTTTGGGTGATAAATGCTCCCAGCCGGGCGGTTCTCAGGCTCGGCGCAGTGCAGGTGAATGGAGCGGCGGAGGGGGGCGCGCCCCCGGTGTTTACAGTCACTATGGAGACCGCCCGCGCGGCGCCAGCCTGACAGGCGTCAGCGAGAGAATGAATGGATGACGTCACGGCGCTGGCGCCCGGCAGTCTGCGGTGGCTTGTTTGGACAATCTGAGGAGAGAGAGAGAGAGAGAGAGAGAGACACACACACACACACAGCCGGGCGCTCAAGGCGAAGCACATGCAGGAACAGCTTGTGAAGGAATGTCGAGAGGATTTTGGAACTTTGTGTACAGAGGGAAAAAAAAAAACCAAACAAACTAGATATTTTTAAAATCCCTGCAGATTTAAATCCATACACTAACTGTACAAATAAAAGACAGGCTGCATTATGTGCATAATAATAATAATATAGTGCTTAGCACTGTCGCCTCACAGCAAGAAGGTCCTGGGTTCGAGCCTGGGTTCGACAAGGGCCTTTCTATATGGAGTTTGCATGTTCTCCACGTGTCTGCTCCGGTTTCCCCCAAAGACATGCAGGTTTGGCTTAACTAGTGGCTCTAAATTGCCCGTGAGTGTGAGTGTGAATGCCCTATATGCCAGCCCTGCGATAACCTGGCGACTTGTCCAGGGTGTACCCCGCCTCTTGCCTATAGTCAGCTAGGATAGGTTTCAGCTTGCCTGCGACCCTGTAGAACAGGATAATGGATGGATGATTTTAATGTATATAAGTGAATTGCTATCAATCCATCCATCCATTATATGTAGCTGCATTTCCCAGCTGACTATGGGTGAGAGGCGGGGTACACCCTGGATAAGTCGCCAGGTTATCGCAGGGCTGGCACATAGAGACAAACAACCATTCACACTAATGGGCAATTTAGACCCACCAATTAGCCTAACCTGCATGTCTTTGGACTGTCGGGAAAACCGGAGCACCCAGAGGAAGCCCATGCGGACACAGGGAGAACATGCAAACTCCACACAGAAAGGCCCTCGCCGGCCACTGGGCTCGAATCCAGAATCTTCTTGCTGTGAGGCGACAGTGCTAACCACTACGATTCAGTGTGTCCTTTTTGCATGTTTGATTACTTACTTGCTGCTGGAACATAATTTCCTTGGGATCAATCAATCTAAAGAAACACCACATCATGCACCTTTCCCAGGTAAAAGATTCCAAGCAGAATAGGCTCCTAAAAATCTCCAGAAAATGCACCCTTGATGGCACCACAAGAAAAAGTACAGTTTATTTCTAAGAGCGTATGAGCAATAGGTTTCTCAGACATATCAGAGATCTGGGTTCAAGGATCTGTGCTACCAAGGCCTGTTTCTAGACTGGCAGCTGTTTTTACGTTATTGTATTTACACACGTGTGTAACTGTAAATGCTCCAACTTTAGAATGATTGCACTAAAGCAAAAAAAAAAATTATAGAAAGAAATCAAGAACTCTATCAACATGCATCATAGCACATCAATGTTATTTGAGATTATGCACAAATGCATATCCATAATCTCTCCCTCCCTCCACCTGCAGAGTCTTGGGGCCACGGACAGCTGGATTTCCACACATCATCAGTAAAAGACACACATTTGTTTCCATTTGTAAACCCCCCAAATACAGATTGTAAACTCGATAACCATACCTGCTGTGTGATTGGTCAGAGGAGCTGTAACACTGCCTTTCTACTGGCCCACTGCTCAAAACATGCGCATGCTAGCCACGCCCCCGACTTGCTGGAACTAGATAAAAAGCAGGCTGTCTGGTGCAAAGCTCCATGTGACGATCTGTCATCTCAGAAGAGACTCTTCCTGACTGAAAGGACTTACACAACAGCGAGGATGAAAGTCGTGGGATCTACATGCGCTCTGAAGAGCAAGGTCGGTGGAGACGATGTGGTCCGCTGCCTGTCGGATCAGAGCCTGAGCATCTCCAAGTGCAAGCTGCCATTGCTGGATGAGCACATGAGCGTCTTCCTGCAGGACATGAACAGCTGCTACAGCAAGCTCAAGGAGCTGGTGCCCACACTGCCTGCCAACAAGAAGGCAAGCAAGGTGGAGATCCTGCAGCATGTCATTGACTACATCTGGGATCTTCAGGTGGAGCTCAACGAGCCTGGCAAGAAGATCTCCTCCACTCCACGCAGTCCTCTCACTACTCTTAACGCAGAGCTCGGCAGCATCTCTGTCGAGGTAAATAGACTAGATATATAGACTTGCAGTGTGGCTCGTTTTAAGGATCCCAGTGTGTCTAATCTTGAATGTGTTCTCCTTGCAGAATGGCTGCTCTGATGACAGAATTGCGTGCCGTTAAGGAAGAAGATACACCAGGACAACTCCACTGGTCCCATTGGTGCAACTTAAGAGCATCTCTGACCAACCGAGAAAGACCAAGAGTGCTGCTTCCCTCCACACGCCTTGAAGTGTGTGTGTGGTGGGGTCTGGTGATTCCATCCGGTGTACAGCAGACTGTGGTCAAATCTATGAGGACATTCCTCGGGTCAAATCTCTGAAATATGTGATGATCATCCATCCCTAGATTGGTCATATCTCACATGGGCTGCACAGATGGCTGTCTGCTGTGGAATCCATGGCACCGTTAACAACACACAGCCAGCCAGCCCACTAATCTGTTCTTCTTTTCTTTTCTTTTTTGTATACTTTGTTTTATTCCCAATGCTTTTATATGGTCACATCTTTAGAAAGATTTGATATTGTGTTCTTATATAAAGCCTTGATTTCTCAGATTGCTGAGCAAAACAGAATGTATTGTATATTACAATGGATGTCTTATTGTGTTTTTACAATGTGTACATATCTATGTGGTTTTTTTAATTAAAACAAGACCAAAAAAAAAACCCCCTTTATTTCTGACTCATGCCTGATTTTGTTCTGTGTGTATGTGCGCATTTGAAAGTGTGGTGTGGTAGATATGTGCATGGATGGATTTCTTCCTTCCTTCATGCATTATAAATCAGTTCTCACATGCTGTCTGTACATTCACAAAGCAAAAAAAAAAAGATATAATGAAAAGAAATTACTGTAGTCTACATTCCAATAAACAAGCATTCAGGAATCTTTGGTGAAAACTAGTTTGTAGAGACACGTGTGTGTGTGTGTGTGTGTGTGTATGGGGCATTCACTGAAGCATGCATTTACAGTATTATTACTTCAAAGTCAAATTCCCTGTAAGTGTGACCTGACTTGGGCACTGAATCTGATTCATAATGAAAAATGACAGCAATAAAGGGAAAGTCCTTTTCATGCTGATCAGACACCATTTTGGAAACTGCTTTGCCATTCTGGCATATGGATTAAAAGCTATTTTCACACATGATAGTGATCATGTCAGTGTTACATGGTTTAATCCTGTTGCTTTCACTTATTGGAGGAGGTTCTGGAGGCCGGGAGCGCACGGGTTAAATGTGTTTCAGAACGCAAAAGCCGATCGCTCTAAGATTTATTCGGTCTCCTCGGTGCAGTGTTTTCCCTCATTTCCCTGCGCAGCTGCACGCCTCACCAGTGTGTGTGTGTGTGATTGTGTGATAGCTGTGTGCCAAGCGCAGGAAGGGAGGAGGGGAGCGCACAGACTGAGCGGCGCCGTGGCGCACCTGGGGAGCTTCAGGTTAAAGCGCGCCGCATTCCAGCGCACACAGCTGATTGAAACATTAACAAACAGTAAAATCCACAAGAGCCCCGCGGCCGCAGATGCGCCAGGAAGACGGCCAAAAGGAGCTCTCAATCCCCTCTGGACACTTTCTCACACACGACTAAAACAGGATCTTTGAATTAAAAACATATATATTTTTTTAAATCGACTTTTAATTTAACAGCAAAACCAAAACAAAGCTGAAATGTCTGCATCTTCCTTATTGCCTGCCTAGAAGTCCTATCCATATCCGATCATTGTTTTACTGTATTCATGCACCAGATGCACAGAGAAGCTAAATGTCACATTTGATCTCATCTAGAAAGCACGTGCCTCTCTTCTTCTCCTCTCATCTCATCTCCTGAATGCAAATTTATTCCATGCACGTCGAATTCTTTCAAGTTTCTGAGCTCAGAACGAAGTCTGATTGGGAAACAATGTTTTAGAGACAAACCAAGGTTTCAACTTTTCCTCTGTGTCCACAGACAACCAAAATAAAAAGGGTTCAAGAGTTCTACATAGAACCTTTCATGGTTCCAGAAGAAGAAAGTACCCTTAAAAAAAAAGACACTTGAATGGATTGTTAAGGGAACGAGAACCTTTAAGGTGTCGGCTATATACAAGCCCCTATCAGAAAGAGTTTGATGTAGAACTTGGAAATTAAAATTGAAAGAATATTTTCTTCCAACACTGAACAAACCATTAAAATGTCTTCTTTTAAAGGGTCTTTAAATGTTTATTGGACAATTCAGGGTTCTATTTAGAACTCTAAGAAACACGCTTGTAGGCCCTACGTAGGACTTGTATGGGTTCCTCTACAGGGACCGAAAATTTTCTAAGAGTGCTGGCTTATTTATTAGGAAACCCTAAAAGGTTCTGGGTAGAAAACTATGACAGACAGTTTCCTATCAAAGAGAGTTCCAAGAAAAGAAAAGGAAAAAAAAAAATAAATCACTTCCAGAAGTTAAGAATGCTTAAACACCCAAATAAATAGTTGTAATCATGTCTAAGACTAAGTTCTAAATTATTCCAGCCCATCATAGCAATCTTTCCCACAATTATAACAAAATAATAATCCTTTTAACGCGTACATGTAAACATACATTGCATCCATGTATAGAAATTATGCTTTTTGTTTGTTTTTGGCGCCACCATGCGGCCAGAAACAAGAATCGACACCCGTACTTCAAACACAGCATTCGACAAATCATGTTTAAATATAAATTTTATTTACAACAATATCAACATCGAGGAAAAGAATAAATTGTATTGCGATTTACATCTGGTAAAACATCAGCTTATTCGCTCCCTTGTCCACATAAATTAATCAGACTCTTGCCCAGGACGCAAACCAAACATCGTGATTTCTCATCTCCAAATATATTCATCATGAGCCAACATATTCTACTTGAAAATAAAAGACAAAAGAAATCAAAAATTTTCTGCTGAAAGATTTTAAGAATGTTTGGAGAGAAAAGAGTGATATGTTACCTGTTTGCTATATCTTGTTAAAATAAAAATCTACAAACTGGCCTTGAAATGAAAGAATTACATTGGTTGGGTACAGCATGTAGTACAAAATCATAATGGTAAGCTTATATGATATGTACCTTGCACTCTGTTCATTCACACAAAAAGACTACTGGTAAGGTTAAAATTTCAACAAAGCAATGAAATATCTATCTTTGGATTGTGCAGTTTTTTTAAAGGTAGATTTATGAAGACCCAGCGCTTAAAAGTGAAACCATTAACGATAGTAACCACAAGCTCACAGAGAAAGGCCGAGCAAATAACCATCTTAATCAAATCCACCGCCATAAAATGTACAGACAAAAAAAAAAAACACAAACAAACTATGATGTCTTCTTAATGTAACTGCTTGATCAGATCGGATTTCTCCATTTCATTTCCACAGAAAAAAAAGTGCCCTCCAAGAACAAATGGCTGTCATCACTGCAATACTGTAAAGAAAACGAGGCTAGATCAGAAAAGATAAAAATCTTTTAAAAATATTTTCCCTTTGAGAAAGTTAAAATAGAATTAACACCCAAAGCAATATTGACCTAAAATATAATATGCCAGACCTCACATGGGCCAAATCTGTGCAAAAATGTACAGTATATAATAAGGGCACATATGATACATTTGGAGCGTACAGCATGTACAAGTCTGTTCTTATTCACATATAAAACACAAAGCCCATTTAATACTGCAGTACCTTTTGCTTTGTTGTTTTAATGGTGCACCATTTTAACATATATGGCATAGAGAAGAGGATTATTGCTCATAGCTGCATATAGTGTGGAATCGGAGCAGTGTGTCCTGAAAGCAAGGTTTCTGCTAAAACATCTCATCACCAAGGTTTTTTCTGAACATATAGAAAGTCTTTAAATAAGGCTAGATCGAGCAAGAAATATTGCAGATATTCTTTTCCTTATTAGCCTTGTGATAAAGTGCAGTTCCACAGCGAGAGAAAAACACCACCCTCTGGTGGTAACGTATGGCATTACACTCCACACAGCTTAGTATAAGAGCACGAGATTGGATGCAGATCGACGGAGCGCTGTGCTCAAACTCTATTCTGGGGGCACACGCAAACGCTTCAGAGAGTATTAAAACACAGTGAACCAGTGACATGGATGAGTCCTCTTCTCACGTCCAGCAGTAGCTGGGCAGTGCTGTGTGTCTGCTCTCGGGGTTTGCTCAGACTGAGACATGACTCTGCTCCGCTTTGCTCTCTCGCTGAAACGGTGCTCTGCTTCAGTACTTCTGCAAAACAACCAATATAAAATCCAAGTTTGGTTAAGAATATGATTAAGTGTTCTAGATTTGTATTTGTATTTGTGCTGAATACTGTATTAGCTTAGAGATTCTACGACCATGGGCTATCGAAAAAAATAAACCGGTCAAACTCTCTCAACTAAAAGACTCTGAATGCACACTGCTACTACTGTGTACCTGATCAGGACCCAATGGCATGCGACCCATGCCCATGGGGTTCATTCCCATCTGCCCTTGCATTGGCATCATCTGTCCTGGCCCGTTCACTCCTCCCTGCATGGCTCCATTCATCATCATGCCCCCATACTGCGCTGGTGCGCCCTGCTGGGAGAACTGCTGCTGCTGCTGCTGAGGGTAAGAACTAATTTAAAAAAAAAAAAAATCAGGCAGGGGGATTGATTTTAAGAGCTATATAGCTGTACCATCATATAAAATAATAAATAATACTTAGTAGTAGTAGACAATACAAAGAGAAAATAACTGGAGATAAAAGCTAAGCAAACGTACCAAAGTTTGAAAAAACCCCAAAGAAAATCAATTATGTAATCGATTAACAATATAACACTAGATAATAACAGATAAGCATAAGCGTTATTAATACATACAGTATACTGTAAAAAAAACTTTTAACCAATATTAAAATAAAAAGTAACCTAAAATACTATAATATCGGAAAAGATTTGATAATCAAGATTAATATACAATTCTAAGATTGCTGTTATTACTTTATTATTACAACAGTATCAGCATCAACAGAAAAACAGAAAGGGGAAAAAAAAAATAAAAGGAGAGAGAGAGAGAGAACACCACACACCAATATGGCTATTTTTATATATTTTGCTACTCACTTATTCATAGGCATGTTGCCCTGCCCCCATCCCTTCATATCTGCTGACTGGTACATGGGCCCGCTTTGAGGGTGCTGTTGCATCATGGGATTCTGTGGGCCCCCCATACGTCCAGCCATCATATTAGGTGGACTGTTGCCGGTGGTCATGAATGAGGGGTCACCCTGCTGGCCCATAGCTGTAATCACACCACAGAGGCATGACTCATTTTACACCGTATGAAAGCATATTAACATTATATGGTCTTTCCAAAAATTCAGTTTGTTGTAATGTATAACTATCGCAGAGAACATGTTATGAATCCTTTTTTTTTTTTTAATTGCTCTAAAGATGCTGGATAGCCACCATAACCCACCATAGTTTCCTCCATAGTTAAATGGCTGTTGGCCAGGCTGGTTCATGGCTGTTCCTCCCATGGGGTTGTCCATGCCAGTGGGAGCAGTGACATTAGGAGGGGGGCTGAAGCCTCCAGCTGCGGCCTGTTGTTGCTGTTGCATCATCATCATCATCCGCTGTCTTCTCATCTGCGTCATCATCTCTCGATTACGCTGAGCCAACATCTGAGCATTCAGAAAACTAGGCTGAGAGAGAGAGAGAGAGAGAGAATCAGTCAAGTAAGTCTGTCAAACTTCAAGTCCATGTAAACGGCCATAAAGGAACTTAACTTTTTTTTTTTTTGGTATGAAATCTGAATATTTTTGCCTTGATGTGAAATCATTTGGTGTGCAAGCAGTGAGATACCTGTCCTCCCATGCCAGGTTGCATCCCAGGCTGCATGCCAGGCTGCATGCCAGGCCTCACTCCAGGGTTTGCGCCTGGTGCGTTCTCTATTTTCATCGCCATGCCCTGTCTGCTCTGGTTCATAAACTGTAAAAATGATAATTCAGGCATAATCCAACCTGACTTAGACCACCAGTTTGGAAGAAGTGTTTATACGTTTGAGCAACCTGTCAGAACTAACTCTGGGATTGTGTTTCAGGTGACTGTCATGGCAGTATACAATGCTGATACCAGCATGGGCTTGGCTGTGTTATAAACACATGTTATGGCTCTAATCATTATTGCTAATAAATAATAATAATGATAATTACAAGACAGCGGTTTCTTGTTAAAGTCATTCAGAAAGCACTCACAAAAAGCATACGCACGATATCGTGAACTCTCACCTGCTGTCCCTGAAGCCTCTGCTGAATGTGCAGTCTGAGTGGCTGCTTAGCGTTCATCATGCGTGGACGCATCATGGCAGCACGAGGGTTCATGCTCACCATCCCACTCATCTGCTGCATCATTGGGTTAAATCCTGGTCCCGGATGGCCCTGCATGGGGCCTGGGCCAGGACCAGGACCAGAATTAGGACCAGGATTAGGACCAGGACCAGGATTAGGACCAGGACCGGGTCCAGGCCCATAGCCTCCCTGCATGCCCATAGATGATGGACCAGGATAACCTGGTCCATACATGACCTTAGGATCCATATTCATTGAAGAATCAGGAGATGGGCCAGGGAAAGCATCTGTAGGAGTTGCTGGTTGCTCTGGGCTTTGGCCCTGAAAGATGATTAAGCTTATTTTATATTTAAAATGCATCATAAAAAAGGTAAAGAGAACAGTATTAGAGTTCATCAAATTTAGTTAAATCAAAAGAAATCTCCTGGTACATTCTCAACACAGTGCAGGAGTGTAAACTAGAGGTGTGTTTGGTTTTGCGTCTTAGGCTAACAGGTCATGTGTTATGTGGTGAGACTGCCTATGAACCAATATGAATGTGTCACTGAAGAAAAAAAAAACCCAATAGTATCCATATAAAATGCATCTCTTATGGTGGAACACAACAGATACGCATGGTCATTGCAATATCCCTCATTTCCTGTTAATAAATCACAAGATCTGCTCAGTAAATGGTATTCTTCTCAGACCTGGCCAACAAGGTCTGGGATCCCAAGTGCTCGGTCAATCTCCTCCAGGCCCAGGTTGTCTGGGTTGCTGAGGAGGGAGTCGAGTTGGTCAAGCAGAGCTCGCTCGTCACTCTGCCCTTCAGTGGTGGATGGAGGAACAAGCAGATCATCCAGTGGGTTGCCGAACGGCAAACTGAACACACACAAAAAAAAAAAAAAAAGAATATAAGCAACATGCACATGTACTAATTTCAGGTATTGTGCTTAGTGGTTTGTCATTTGCAATTTCAGGTCATGCTGAGTGTTGAGGATGACCAGACCAGTGTTCAAGACTAATGCGGTAACTAACCCATAACGCTGGATAACTGATAAAAAGCTTCACCTGCTTGCATTAGGAGCTCCCTCCATGCCCATGCCACATTCTGGCCATGATGGAGACTGAGGAGGATGTGGTGGCCCTCTGAATGCGTTCATCCCGATATCATTTTGACCTGCACACACACGTGTACACATTCGATACACAGGATAACTCTCTCCAAACACGCAGCGCACACAAGGTCTTCGGCAAGTAATAAATAAACTGACGATTCACTCAAATGTTACAATAAATCACAGACACATGATGCACACGTACAGTATACAAGCACATCATCATACCCATATCCATTAATTGCTGATGGAGTATGGATCTGGGTGTCGGTACACTGTTTGACCTGTTGATCATAGGTCCTCCCATCATTCCCTTGGGATTTGGATCCATGCCTGGACAACCCATACCGGGGTGCCCGTTAGAGCCTCCTGGACTACCCCCAGAACCTGGCATCCTCCAATCACCTGGTCCCATCATCGGTGGCATCTGATTCATGCCCATTTGCCTGTTAGGACCTCCTGTGGAAAGATCAGATCAGGAGATGATGAGAAAAGGCTTTCATTAAGCAAAATATTCAATACTGTCAACATCAAATCTTCGGAACCCTCGACTGATGTGGAATATTTCTCCTCACCCATGCCTATGTGGCTGTCCAAGCTCTCCTGTTTAATGAGAGAGGACGGGGCACTTCTCCTGCCCGTCCCTCTTGCCCCACTAAATGGTTTACTGTCCACAGACATTGCTCTCTGGAAGGGCACTCGAGGCCCAGGACCCATCCCTACACCCTCACGATCTACACCGGGAAAGAAATTCAGCGAAGTTAGTTGAGCCAAATTGGGTACTTTTGAATAATATAAGCTTCTTCAGGTCTTCCAGTATTATTCATATTTCTTGCATTTATCTGCTGTACGCAGTGCTATTGCAGAACCGAGATCAGATCTTACCATGTGCAGCATTGTTGGAGCCATTCCCTTTCTTATTTTCTCCATCTGTGCTCCCAGAATCAAACATCGCAGAACCAGGTTTCAAGCCTCCTAGAATGCTCTCCAGGCTTTGCAACTGGAAGTACAGAAACATTCGATTTATCTCTAAATATCATCAATGTATCAGCAATTGCACTAAATATCCAAGCTACAATTAATTAGAGGCATGTATTGGGACTGGGATCACGTGGAACCCAACAAAAAAACAAACAAACAAACAAACAAACAACTGGGTAGATATGAAGCTGTACTCCCCCCTCCCCTTCATACAATTATTGATCTTCAGTAACTGCTGTATCCTGGCCAGGGTTGCTGTTTTAAATGACTTATTTCTTCATATTTAAAAAAAATGGAACCACCCAGGTTCATTGAGCTGTGTGAGAATCGTAATGGGAACAGGGATCGATTCGAATTAAAATACAGAATAGTGCGTCATCTGAAAAACTCAAAGCCATCACTGCATTTTCACATACCTCATCAGGTGGCTCGATCTTGACCTTACTATCCTGGCTGCTGGAGTCCGTGGTTGTGACTCCTACTGCGCCAACCCCATGACCCTCCAGCTCATCCAGTCCTGGTTTGCCCTCAATGCCAGATTCCTTAGTATCATCCTTGTTCAGGAGATAGTGGAGCAGAGCGTTCGGCTTCTTTGGACTATGCTGTTCCTGCTTGACCTCCAACCCTACGCCTTCTGAGCCCTGGTGCTCAGAACCAAGGCTTACCTTCCCCGTGGCCTCGGCTGTGATGCGTGCCACCTCGTCAGGCGTGTTGCCGTTCTGCAGGAGCTTGTGGAGGATCTTGTGTTTCTCCTGCAGCGAATGAGACGAGAGATGGCCACCCATGCAGACTGTAGATGATGCGCATCCTGAACCATGCTGTACTGTGGCACCTCCTGATGAAGCAGATGATGATGAGGATACACCAGTGGAAGATGGGCTTGTCATGCAACCTGCACCCTCTTTTGAGTCAGCACCAATAGGAGTGGAAGCACGTCCAGGAGGGGGCGCGCCACTTCCTGAGCCCAGGGAAAGCTCTTCTGTGGGAGATGTAAGCAGCTGGAGTAGCTTCTTATGGCCCTTTCCTTCTGGAACCTTCCGCTGCACATCAGCTCCACTCTGGCCATCTTTGTTACACTGACTGTCTGGCTTATCTGTCGAGGTTTCTGATGCGTTTGCATATTGCTGGTCCGTCCCTGTGCTAGGAGTGCTAGCAGGGCTCTTCGTTTCACCCGCGTTAGGCCCTTTATTGGCTCCAGACTGGATTGGTTGTCCAGGTTGAGTCGAGTTGATACTGGGAGAGCTATCCGATTTGTGAGAAGGGGAGGTGAGAGTAGAGGGGAGGGAGGAGCCTACTCCCTCACTGATGGCTTGTAGGGCATTGAGGGAGCTGCTTGAGAACGTGCTGCCACCAGAGGAGCCACCACTGCCAGTCATTCCAACAGGCCCCATAGGAGAGTGCATACCTGCCATAGATACATAACGCGAACGCATAAGAAAATAGAATACTCGGTGTAATTCTCTTATTTAGTGGCAGCTGTAGCTTCATGATAAATACAACAGACAAATGTATACGTAAATCTCATACCTCCTGGAGAGAAGGGGCTGGCTCCCATCTTGGGGCTTCCACGTATCCGTGGAGATCCCATGATGCTCTGCTGAGCCGGGTTCATAACTGGGCTTCCATGGGATGGACTTGTCATGCCCAGGCCAAACCCTCCACTATGGAAGTGCTGCGGGTGCGGATTCATTCCGGGATGCCCCATCTGGTTCATCTGACTCATATGGTTGAGCTGATTCATCTGGTTCATCTGATTCATTGAACCCATTTGATTCATTGCATTCATCTGGTTCATTGCATGCATCTGGTTCATCTGGTTCATTTGATTCATCTGGTGCACTGAGTTCATATGATTCAGTCTGTTCCCAGGGCCATACATGGGGCCTCCTCTGGGTCCCATATGCCCTGAGTCATTCATGCCATAGCCTCTGGCACTGCCCATGCCCATCTGCCCACCAGCAGTCATGTTCATTTGTGAATTATGGTTGGGACCACCCATTCCTTGGGAACGCATTACACCTCCCTGGTTTGGCCTGTAACCATTATGTTCCCTAAAAGAGAAGGAAAAAGAGTGGGCGAGTAAGACTAAAGCAGGGTCTTCGTGTGAGAAGAATTTAACATAACAGCTATAAACCAGTCTGAATAAATTTGGACACAATCTAATATGTCCAGTGAGTTAAGTGTATATTCAAGACATACCCTACAGAATGGAATCAATGAACAATACGCTAATGGAGTTACTAATAAAATTGCTGGCAAATAAATGGGCACATGAGATATTAACAGCAATCTTGTAAGAGGAAAGTGAATAAAAGGCATGAGCTTCTCTAACACGGGAATAAAAGTTAAGTACAGTAACGTCTATACTAAAGGAATGGGGGGGGCAATGATGTTCTTGAAGTACTCAAATTGTGTTTTAAATAATAAAAGAAAGACGCAATGCCATTGCACTGACAATTTGTGCACTTGAAATAATTCTTCTAAACTAAAACCATTTTATAATTTTAAGGTGAGATCAGTAAACGTGTACAAAAAAAACCTATATGAAAATTACAATTATAGAGCACATGCATTCATATTAAGGAGGACAGGAATAAAGAGTGCAAACCTCTGCAGTAGGTGAGTGGAGAGGTAGCTGTGAGGATCGTTGGTATTTGGGTTTCGGCAGAGCTCGCTGCGTGTCTGCGCAGTCACCGGAGTTCCATCAGAAAGGGAAAAGTGGTACAGTGGAGTCTCTGCTCGACCACGTATGCAAGCTAGAGAGAGAAATTGAGAGAATTATTCACGAGTTCAAACCAGGTAGGTTTGATGCTTTCTACAAGGAATGCCAAGATGGTTCCTGTGCGATGCATCATAAATATCCAACAATGCTTTACTAACTAACTGAACAAGAGTGCTCCGAGAGCACAATATCCCCCACTGGCAACTATGCCATAACTCTGGTAAAATGTGGCTGAATTGAACAACGTTACAATATGCGCATCACCAACATATAACAAAGAAGCCTACCAAGTTGCGTGAAATTCCTCCAAAAATCGTGAGGGGAGTTGATTTCAGAATGCGAGTACCCTTTGTGGGACGGACTGATGGACATCGCCACGGCCAGCAGGGGATAAAAACTTTTTGCCAAATTACATGACATTCCTCCAAAAATTGTGAGGGAAGTTGATTTCAGAAAGCAAGCACACTTTGATGAAATTGCCAAAAGTACAAGTTCGTTAATAATCAAGGGCATAACTCTGGTAAAATTTGCCCAAATTAAACAACGTTTCAATATGCGTAGAACTGTCATATAACAAAGCCTTTTGCCAAGTTTGATGAAATTCCTTCAAAAATTGTGAGAAGCGTTGATTTCAGAAGAACGTACACCCTCATGAAATTGTCAAAATACAACTTATTTAATCAAGGGTCAAAACTCTGGTAAAATTTTCACAAATGAAATTAAATCGCAATATGCGTATTACCGTCATATAACAAGGCCTTCTGCCAAGCTTCGTGAAATTCCTCCAAAAATTGTGAGAGGAGTTGATTTCAGAAGGAAAACACACCCATGAAATTGGCAAATTATAATTTTATTAATCAAGGGCTGTAACTGGTAAAATTTAACTCAATTTAACGAAATTACAATGTGTGCATCACCGACATATAACAAAGAATCCTGCCAAGTTTTGTGCATTTCCTCCAAAAATTGTGAGAGGAGTCTGTCCGGGACCGACGGAAATCGCCACGACATGATCCCCCTTTGGGCCTTTCAGCCAGCGAGGGATAATAATAGTTACATCTTTAACTACACTTGTGCCTTACAAAAACATATGCAAATTAATTATGTAAAATGTCAACTGAATGTCCTTATACCATTTCCTGCTTCTTAACTTTTGCTTAAAATGCAGCTGTTGCACTAGAAAGGAGAGAGTTCCTCACAGATTTGCACTTACCCTCCTGGTAGTGTCGTTTGCAGGACCAGGGCTGGCCTTCACTGTGATGCAGGAACATCTGCAAACACCTGCGCACCAGATCCTCCCAGCCGGGACGCATAGTGGTGTGTAGGGAGCTTTGTTGCTCGATTTCGATCAGTTTTCCTGTTATTAAAAATACACACATATACACGTTTTACAAGCAAAGCCATAACGTGATCCACACGCCAACAACCACAACGATCTCCAAGAATCCATGAGGATTATGCAGCACCTTAAATTATAAATTAATTACAGTACAAGACCAGACACGCTCACCTGAGAGCTCGTGCCTGGTGCTGAATCTCTCCGTACGCTCCACTGCGGTGACTCTCCGTGCCACGCAGATCATACAAGACTGCAGATCTGCACACACGACATGAACACTTAAATCACTTTCCTGAACTGTGAGAAACCGAACACAGTCTCTTAAGTAAACGGTAATGCTACACGACCAGAACAGACTCTCTGTCCCTTTTCATGAATCTTGGAAACACGGGGAGTGTGAACATTTCCTGGATGAGACATTAGGCCATTAGAGCGCCCCATCCACACACACTGTTTCTCTGTATTGTATTAGCAGAAATGATATTTACCATCATATGTGGTCAACTGTAGTGTTGTCGTGATTTTGTGCGAGTCATGAGGTGTGTGTAGGTGTATGTGTGTTGAGAAGAAATGTACCTTCGCCCTCCTCTATCATGGCTTTAGGCTGGGTAAGCGCAAAACATTGCATGGTCTCATAACGCGGCCTTCCTGTGCCATCCTCCACTCCAGGGCCTCCGTGGCCAAACTTCACCAGCATCCGACAGTTAAAGGTGTGGCTTTTCTGACGCGAAGCATCTCCAGTCCATGAAACACCATTCGCTCCTACACACACACGTAACAGATCTGAGCATGGATGTTTCAAAGCTAAATGTATATCAGGAGGTAAATGGACAGGCATGTACCACTGGCTTTGGGCAGGTTTTTCTGCAGCTCCTCACGGTCCTCCTGATGCAGGATGTTATAGACACTGGTGTTGATCAGCTCCTCCTGCTTGTACTGCAGATACTGAGTCACGTTATCAGACACAAACACGATGTTTCCTTCTCGGTTCACGACAAACAGGAAGCCATCCAACGCCTGAAAGAGAAAGAAATAGAGAAGGAGACAGAGATTGAGCCAACGAGGAGACAAAAATCCGAAAAGGATCGAACGTGCTTGGGAAATCTTGCGACGATCTTCCTAACCTGCAACAGCAGAGGGCCCAGATGGTCCTTGTCGATGACCCCTTGACCCGTAGAGGACACATCTGCCTTTTGGACATCATCATCGCCACACGAACCCTTTCCTTTAAAAACCAGTACAAATAAAAGGAGCATGTTCAAGCAGCTGGTCACATTAAAACGATGAAAAGACGATCGATAATTAAATAAATCCGACATCTTCGTTATCAACCCCAATATAATTAGACACACTGAGCTGATTTGTTGGTGCTCGGTTTTTTCAAAGGTTATCAAAATCAATACCGTGTTATTTTATTTCTTTTCTCAATATTTGCCCAAGTGTTTAATTTTACATTCTTAAAAAAAAAATAAATAAAATCTTCTCGCACAATGACTTGTACAGAACAAACATCAGCTGGATCAGCTTCCTTTTCTGGTTCTGCCAACTTCACAAATGGTTGTAGTGTTTAAAATCAAGTCTTTACAATTCCTGTATTTTGTCATACAGTCATCAGGACTGATCCGAATCGAATACGAGTTTGTGTCCATTTTCGACTAACTCGTGCTTGCCATTTTAATGTTGAAATTCATTCATGTTCGAATACTTTAAACACCCCGCCCCCCCCAAAAAAAAAGTAATCGTTGATTTGGTGTCATCATTGTGCCTGCTTTGATCATCTCTCAGCTAAAAATAAAAAAAAATAAAAAAAATTTTACAAAATAAGACAAAATTGCCATGCATCTGTTGCATCAAATTGGTGCTGTACAACCACCACAAGGTGGCAGCATTTTACAAAAACACCCACTAGCTTTCAGGCTTTTTTTTCCAGGAATTTTCATGAAAAAACAAACAAACAAACAAAAAATTAATTAGTAACAAAAAGCACGGTGCTCTAAAGCTGCAGCACTGTTGCCCTACCTTGCTCTTTAATCTGTCGTATCTGGCGTACTGTCTCTTTAAGGATGGCGCATTTGTCTGGTTTGACGTTGAAGTTATCGATGTCGCTGAGGTTAGCTGAGATCAGCTCAGCGAGCTCCTCGATGTATTTACACTCCTGCTCTCTCCGACGCTTATCACACCTGGATAAAGACATGCATGTGCATTCGAACACCGATAAGACACAGGTGTGATATTTCAGCGCACTCCGATTCACACACTTACCCTAATCCTGGTGTGTCACAAGTGGAGAGTTTACGTTTCCGGTCGTAGCCCAGTTGCTCCAGAGAGTTCTCCACTGGTCCACTCATCTTCAGCACATATCAGCACCTATACACACACGTGCAAACACACACTGAATTGTGCGTATGGAATGTAAACACAACAGACTTTGCTCAGAATGAAGGAATCTAGGAGATGATTGGAGCGCGTGCCGAGTGTGTGGATGTTTGTGAATCGGGCAGCTTATTTCAAAGTCTTCCCACATTTAGTTGAAAGTAAGGAATGTTCCAGCTGAGGGAGACAGCGAGCGAGCGTGTGTGTATACACTGATGATGACTGAGTGAAGCAGGGCCCCAGGAGAAATGGGTCATCCCTCGTTCAGTGCGTGTGTGTGCACACGCGTGTGTGTGTGTTGCTCTGCAGTACTGACTCACAGAGGGTCAATACTCTCCCTCCGGAAGCTGGAGCGCACACAGTGTGGATTCTCATAATGAGGTAAAGTCGAAGGGATCGATAGCATTTAAAAGGCAGTTTCATGGAAAAATAATAAATAAAATAAATAAAATATTCAGGAGCAAAAAGGTTCAATTTTTCCACTCTCGGGAACTCATATAGAGTAAAGCTTTTATTGTTTATCAGCTCAAAAAAGGACTGCAAGATCACCGTACCGTCTCATATTACACATACACGCTCGCCCGATTGTTGTTTACTACCATTCTTATCACACACCTCTTTCTCCCTCCCTCCCTCCCTCCCTCTCACTCACTACTGCGCACAAATTCTCCCTCTCCTCCCTTTCTCTCACCTGCACATCTTCATTTCCCACTGCAGAATCTTTCTCTATATAGCCCTCAATCTCCTCTTTGTATTAAGGCCACCAGAACAAATTTTATTACTCGACATAATTATTTCAAAACACGCCCAAGTTTAAGATTTCACATTCTACATTTAGTCACCTAATATGAGACCATTATTATACAGCGGTTTCCGAAACATTTTAGCTCGATGACCTAAACTGTTTGCCGTGGAAAATCGACTTCCTCTAACTGTTATGTATAATTAAATACACTTTCTATTGTTGAAGCTAAAATAGTGCTTTACTTGGCATATACTGGACACTACGCAGGATCTACGTACCGTTATGTTACACTCTAAGGAGCTGGCACATACAGGAAATGAGAATTCAGTTTGTATTAGAGAGAGATGGCAGATTGTTCCTGGATCCTTGAGGTGCAAAAGAAATATTGGTCAAAGTAAATAAAATCGGAAGCATTTTTTTTAATTAATCATTAAATTATGATTTTGCGTAAGTGACAAATTTCTTGCTTAAGAAAGCAACTTTCGCCAATTTTCACCTTTAGCTACTTTTATTATTATTATTATTATTATGGCCGGGTTCCTTGCCTGAACTGATAACCGCATCATCAGTTTTTCTTTGGCTAATCAGACACAAGATACACCACCACTCTTGCCAGAGCAGCTGGGGGTTAGGTGCCTTGCTCAAGGGCACTTCAGCCAGTCCTGCTGGTCCAGGGAATCGAACCAGCAACCTTTTGGTCCCAAAGCTGTTTCTAAACCATTAGGCCATGGCTTCCCCATGCTTCATTAATATTCAAATAATAAATATTAGAAGTAATTTCTGAAAGAAATCGGACAGCCCAAGTCGATATCCGTCTATTGTTCTTTCGCTATCTACTAGTTTGGCATTTGTGAGAAGACAGGACATTTTGGCTGGTCCTCACTTTTTCCAAAGGGTCGTTTGAGGGATAGAATTCGGTTAGGCATTTAGTGGGGGCTAGGGAATGCATGTCGTCAGTGAGGGTCCCCACAAAGATAAAAGTACTAGAGTGGTGTGTGTTCTCATGTTGACCAAATGTCTCTACAAGGATAGGGATGTGGGGGCAATTTGGCTGGTCCCCACAAGAAAAACTTTTTTTTTTTAAGCAAAAACTGTAGCTATTGTTCAGTAAACTGTTTGCTTATTAAAATAAATAAATAACCAACCAAAAAGAGCCAAAAGATTTGGTTACCGACCAAGTACAAGGTAGGGTCCGATCTCGGCATAGCATTAACAAGCCGCATTGATGTCAACAGAAGGTCCTCACAATGATAGTAAGAGAAAAGTGTGTGTGTTAGCAAAGCCTTTCTTCATGAATGACCCCTGTCAGAGTTCAGCGGAAACCTCTGAGAACAGGCCATCAGGTCACACACTCTTCCCCTTGGCCTCGTACACATACACACAGACGCACACCCACCCTTCCCCTTCCCTTCCACACAAACACAGCCACGCATTCCTCTATGAACTCATCATTCCAGAGTCGAACTGCGGGACGAAACGGCGACTTTATTCAACTCGCTGCAGTACCTGCTCAGACATGTGCAACACAGCAACACACACTTTATATCACACAGCAAACTCTCAGTGGCCCCCCCATCCCCCTCTATCTTTCCCTGCATTCCGCCTCCCGATCCATCCGTTTTCATCCCGTTCCCCACCCCCTCCTCCTTTTCCCTCACCTTTGCAGCAGTGGAGAATGATGACATCCACTCCGTTCCACCTCACATCCTGCAAAACACACGCCGAGAGTCACTGGATGGGTACAATTTCAGCAAGAAGGCCGGGATAAAGTCTTTCCGACACAATTACAAGTGCAGCTCAGTGCTTCTTTTAGATCCTGTGATCAATAAAGAATTAAGACAGCGTTATATAACCTGTTTCTAGAGAAGCTTTGCTCCGACTGACATCAGCACATTCAAGCACAAAGCCTGATCCCAGATCAGCATTATAGACATTTCAGGGATGACTGATCTTAGAAGCAGCATCACATTTTCACTTACCTCCGAGTGGCAATGTGGCAGCTCTGATTAAAGACCCAGACACGGAGGGCATCTACGGCTTCAGCAAGGCCACCTCTGCTCCAGCGAGAAAGAGAAACATACAGTATTACACCACTATATCAATGACCACTGAAAGCATTTCTTTCATGGTTTAGAAGTCAGGTTTGTTTTTAAACAAAATCAATGGAATTTCACGTTTTCTTAATCCCTTGTCCGAGTCATGTACGTCATGAAATCTTACGACGTACGCTACTTGTCATAAACACCTCCGTTTATGTACCTTACATGGCACATTAATTTTACTTCTTCACAATGGCACATATGAATTACAGTCAATGCCTAAAACATTCTTCCGTCATAAGGCACAGCGGTAAAAGATTTCATGACGTACGTGACTCGTCCAAGGGCACTGAAGGGGTTAATAATAAATTTAGTTAACTGCAGTAACATGCTATTATGTCTGAGAAAAACAACAAACAAGTACCTGTCTACTGTAAAAGTTTTTTTTTTAATTGTTAATGTACGTTAAATTGTTAATGTACCTGTCCAATTTTGTCAGCCTTCAAAATTAATTCCACTCTTAGCCCAGACTTGTTCAGGGGAAACTGTCCTTGTTCACTAATGCCGATTCCCTGTCTTATTAGGGTGAGGTATAAGGTCAACTTACAGATTCTTTCTAAGCCTAATGCCATTGCAACTGTCTGGAAACACTGTAGATTTAAACAAAGGATCAAGAATAACTGGGGAATGTCAGTAACGTAGACCATCAGTAAACCGCTTCATGGTACCGTATTTCAGCTTAAAAGGCACATATTATGAAAAACTCACTTTTTCAGTGCTTGTGTACATACATTTTGGTATCTGGAGTGTTTACGATCCCACAAACTAAGACAACCCAGTCAGTTTCTTTTGGGTTGCCTTGATCAGAAAACATGTGATTCCACAAACTGTTCAAATCTGGCTCCCATTAGAATTATTCTGCTCCCCATCTGAGTATCTCCACCCCCGGCTTGAGAACTACAGTCATAAAGGTGAGCCATTTTTTTCCCTTGCAAGCACCAGACCCACTTGCATTATGTCGAAGTGAGTCAAACATGTTGTTGACTGCAGAGAGCAGCACACACTGTTACACTGACCCCCAGCCTCAGTGGACAAAACAGCTGAGTGGATCGAGTTTATATTTTGATAGCAACATCCCAGTTATAGTTGGCAAAACCCTGTTCATGTGTGGTCACCAATTTGTGTCTGACTGCTTTTCAAACCTGGGCTAGTACAACGCAAAACTGCCAACAAAATTGTTTCTAAAAGAGGGATCAATACCAACTGTCCATGGCAAAACTGCAGACTAGGGAAATGTAAATATTTAAAAATCATTATTTCTTTGGCTGTCTGACACTAGCTAATGCTAACATGTATGCTAATTTTCTAGAACGTTCATGCTGTTACTTACTTCAGGATCCACAATACCATTAAAGTTATTAGTTTGTTAGCTGAATAGCTGGAAGATTAACTTTATCTTATCAACACTATTAAATAACATGAGACTAAAATGAGAAAACTGGTGCAGGGCTGAGGTCACTAATAGGTGGACCGCAGTCCAGGTCCAGATGCCATCCTATCTAGACCCTGATCTATAACTGATAAATTATTTTGAATGATTAAATTTTGATGGACTGTCAAAATTTAGAAATCCCTGTACACAAAAGAGAAACCGCCAAATACTAACATTGGCTGTGCATGATCTTTGGGCCTCAGGCAACACTGCGTTAAAAACAAGACACAATTCTGTAGTGGAAATTGCTACATGGGCTCAGGAACACTTCTGAAAACCATCATATGTGAACAAAGTTGGTCACTGCATCCACAAATGCAAGTTAAAACCACATATAAACAATATCCAGAAACACCACCGCCTTCTCTGGGTCCGAGCTCATTTATAATAATCAGTTAAATTTACATAGCGCCTTTCTCAAAACCCAAGGTCGCTTTATACCGTAACTATAGAGAGAAGAAAAAAAAAATCCACCAAATAGAGGCCAGGATGTCATTACAATGGTGTTGCAGTCACAGTCCCACCAAAACAAGTCCCACACCGCCAACACAGTCGCCGCGACGCTGCCAGGCAACATCACTCGGAACACCACGCCATGGATCCACAAAGCGAGCACAGACGCACCGCCACGGAGAGCGCTGATATGTCCCAAACCACCTACACAGCTGCCGCGACGCCACCAAGCAACATCGCTCGGAACATCATGCTAAGCACTAAAGCACTGATGCTGGACAACCACAATGTTAAAATGAGCAATGAGCTCACTGCAGTCCATAGCGAGGAGCACAGGCATCACCCACGGCGAACCAAGGCCTGGAGGGAACCAACGCCCAAAACTGAGTCCGGAGCTATGCCACAATCGGCGGACAAAAATGCTCAAACAAAAATAAAAAATGATGTAGAAACAGATGGACAGTTTAGCCAACAAGAGTCATCAGGAGATGGCATATCCCCCCGGCCCCCACATTAAACCCTACTCCAAATTTTCCTAAGTTGAACTGGTTGCCATGGAAATACGGAAAAAAAAAAGTCACAGAAATCCCAAAAGGCACAACTCCTCTAGTCACTTAACAAACGGTCAGGTTTTGTGAAAAGAAAAAAAAAAAAAAAAAAAACCTCCTAATAGTTTGAGTTATGCTCCGGAAACTAAAACGTTTACAGATGGACGGACGGACAGAGCAATAGTTATAGTCCCCTGCATTATATGCCAGGGGGATAAAAATCTTCAACTATAGCCTGTAATCATTAGTCTAACCATCAGGCTACAGACACAAAAAGAAGCTGACATGTCCTACAATGGTTCTTAGTAGTTTCAGTACATCATGTATACGCGCCTGTTCACATTTTTCTGGCCCAGAAATAAGCTCCAACCCCACCCAGGGCAGAGCTGCTCAGCTTCGCCACCAACAAGTGTACGTAGTTTCAATAGAAAGTGTGGGGTTGGTTGGGTGGAGGTAAAGTGTCCTCTTTGCATTTGCAATTCATCACATAGGCTTTAGAAAATTACAAACTGCTCCTTTAATCGCTTAAGGTCTGGGTCAGACTGACTCCTTCAAAATTTCAAGTATTCTCTTTGATCAAAGAACATCAAAGCAAATGAGAAGTGAAAGTACTTAATGGACATACATTTTGGATTGACGAATGTTTTCTGTAGAAATCACAGTAAACCCTTTTAGCCAAATAGTCTTCCAATAGACGACACGATACAATCCAAACATCAAGCTGTTTAAGGTGTTCATTAATTTACATAAACCGCCAGCAGACAGAAAGGACTTAAATTAAACACATTTGTTCAAGTCTACATAATGATTTTCTTCAGAGACCCTAAATTGCACTCAACTAAATACAACTGTGCACAGACAATCCCTGCTGTTTCCCAGCTCTGCTTAAGTGCACACACACTTTCAGTGAAGGAGGCAACAATTACAAAAAAAAAATATCACCTTGTGAAAAAGTGATAATTACAAAACGTGAGATTTGGAACTCACTCTGCGTTGCACATTCAGATCCATTATAAATCACTTTCATTAGTGAAACTCCCATCTCTCTCTAACGCAATTAAATTGGTTTGTTCTTAGATTAGCTGCCATGGCAACAGTGAAAGACACAGGCACGTCAACGATGCAAAGAGGCATTGGAGAAAGCAAAATGCATTACTTATCCCAAAGCCAGACTATAAATCATATGTGAAGAACAATGTGGACTTGTCAGGCGAAAGCATGTTGAAGACTTAAAGGAATACTCTGGCGTGAAATGCTTTTTAGGTCTATTTTCGCATTATTGGGAGTGCATACATTGAGTTGCTACCACAATCACATCAATCGGTTGTGTTTTGAGAAAATTAGTTTTTTGTGATTTCAACCGGAAAGCGCTAACACGGCAGTGG
>JAOANJ010000019.1:30466756-30477881 GCA_026413345.1 Ariopsis seemanni
GTCAGCTGGGATAGGATCCAGCTCGCCTGCGACCCTGTAGAACAGGATAAAGCGGCTACAGATAATGAGATGAGATGTCTGGATGCAGCAGGGGATGGCGGTTTTCTGAAGTCCTCCCGACCCAAGCCCATGTGGTTATATTTGTCACATTAGCATGACTGTTTCTCAGGCAGTGCCGTCTGAGGGTTCGAAGGTCGCGCCCATTCAACAGTGGTTTCTGACCTTGCCCTTTACACACCGAGGTCTCCGAATTCCCTGAATCTTTTCACAATATTATGGACTGTAGATTTTGAAAAACCTCAAATCTTGCGTTGAGAAATGTTCTTCTTGAATCAACTAACAGTTCTCTTATGAATTTTGGCACAAAGCGGTAAGCCACACCCATCCTTACTTGCAGAGACTGAGCCTTTGGTGCTGCTCCTTTTATCCCCAATCATGTGACCAATTAACCTGCTGATTATGGAATCTTCCAGAATGGTATTAGTTGAATACCTTGTAAACTTTCAGCCTTATTTTGTCTCTGTCCCAACTTTTTTTTGTTGCAGGCATCAAATTCTAACTGTTTATTTTTACAAAATATAATAAAGTTGGTCAGTAAAACTATTGAAAATCTTTGTACTTGGCAGTAAAATAAAGGTTCACATGAATTCACAAAATCGCAGATTTTTGTTTTTATTGCATTTTGGAAAATATCCCAACTTTCCTGGGGATGGGGTTTATACATATGTCTCTCATTAGATACCCCTAGTAACTACTCCCTATACACTCTGGGTCACCCTCTGGACCACACACTAGACACCCTGTAAATGCATTGCTCTCACGCTTGATCAACCTTCAGTTGCTCCCTAGACATCCAGTGTACAGAAAGTCACTATCAAGGCCACACCCTAGATGCTCCTAGAAAGCCTTGGTCACTTCCAAGAACACTCTTTAGATGTTTGTAAATGAAAAGAAAAGAAAAAAAAAAGTAGTTCGAACTTCTATACTGTGTGTGTCTCTCACCGGATCACTGCACGCTCTCTGGTGTGCCATTCCCATATCCGCCTTTAGACTTCATCTGTGCCTGAACTGTGTTCACCTTCAAAACACACACAAACACAGTCTGTCCTTCATTGTGTTCATTGCTTTAAAGCAGCATGCAAACAATTTACATTCATGCAAGTGTGTGTGTGTCTCACCGTCGAGAGACCCATCCCCATATCCCCTGATCCTACATGTGTCATGTGTACAAAGTTGGTTGGCTCTCCAATCATCGAGCGATCGATCCGCCTTCTCCTCTTCTACACACACACACACAACAGTACTGTTCAGTTCTGATCTCTTTAGTGGGAGACGTACATCAGTTGTTTTCAGTGTTGCGTGCATGTTTGACTCACTGGTTGAGGCTGTTCAGCGATGCAGCAGCTAAAGCACACCCAGAACTCCGTCATTTCTCCCACACACACACACACACACTTCCTCCCACACACACTCTGGGTCTTTCTATGTCTCTCGCTCTCACTCTCTCTCTGGACTTCCTGTTCAGTTTCAGCTTTGCCACAAGTTTGTGCCGGAAGTTGGTGACGGGCGTTCCTCCTGTGTATGTACACACACACACAGTCCAAAACTGCACGCTATAAACCACTATCAGTAATACATGTGCCAGAAAGCACAAATAATTCCCAAATCCCACAATGCACTGCTACAATCCAAACACTGTCCCCTACAGAGGTTACTGGATACCCATAATGCCTCTGGCTGTTTGTTTTTCTTTTTAGAGAACCATTACAGACCGGTCGTTATTTACATGCGCGTTCACACTGTGCGTGAGCGCGCACCCGCTTAAAAACCGGAAGCTGAGCTCAAGATGAAGAAAGGCTCTACAAAAGTTCTAAAACTAATAATTTAACACTCTTTCTGTTCAAGTGTGCACACAAACACGTACGATAAAAAGTGTTAGTGTAAACACTGAGGTCGGTTTTAAGGAAATTTCAATCTACTGTCCGAATAAATCACACACACAGCTTTAGCAATAGCATTAGCATCTCTGACGTCACTCAGACATCGATTAAATAACGCCAACGCCTATCCGAGCTCAAACAGGTAAAATATCAATCCGTAAATAAATAAAATTACTTCAGTTCATGACGGAAAAAGTGATAGAATTCTCAGGCGAGTTAGCGCTCCATTCAGCGATTAGCTAGCAGTTAGCAAGCCGCCGGAGGAACTGACCAAGTTTATCACACTCAGACAGCCTGAATAATCCCCACAGACCCGCCGGATGAAAAATAAACAACATGGCCTGGGTTACTCTGATTTAAAATATAAAATGCTAAATAACTAGCTCATAAAGACAAGGAAAATATTTAAAGGCATTACCTCAGACACTTCCTCGAAGTTGCTGTCAGGAAAAAAAAAGTGCCTTCAGATTTTCTCTTCACTTCTGCAGATCTCTATATCATCCATCCCGGAAGCGGCGGCCATTCAATAGGCTACAAGTCAGCCATTTTGGTATCGCGCATGCGCAGGACATTCACGCAACCTGATCAACGTCCGCTCCCTGCCTGACTGGCAAACGCGCATGCGCAGTATTGCTCAACGGTCGATTTGGCAATGAAAGCAGCACACACCTTTGTCTTGTTTTTTATTTGTATTTTTTTCCAGCCTATTTTATATTTCAACACATTTCAACATTTAATATGATATGACATGCTAAATGATAGAAATAATGGCAAGCTTCACAGCAGAGTTCCCCACAAGATGGCGTCAGAGGCGCTTGAGGGCCTGAAGGCCAGTGTGCTGTGGAAAGTTTTCACAAGGTTCTGCTTCATCCAGTGACCTTTTAAAACACCACAACGCTATACAGCAGCTTTTGTGAATGGATTTGAAAAGGTTTCTGAAAGAGTATGAGTGCTGTGTAGTTTCTCGTAAGGGTTAAGGTCAGACCCTGACACCAGGCTATTGTTCCCACCGCTTTCTTCTGAAGATCAGAACAAATGGCGATATTCAGCATTGTTGTGTTTCCTCCGCCACCAAATAAACAAACAAACTGTGATTCATGATAGAAATCTGGCCATTCTATTACATTATTGTACAGTATCACAGGGCAGACGCTCCACAAAGACAGACAAACAAACATGTAACTGTTGATATGGTGAGGTTTTGTCTAGTTTTGAAGTTTAGTGGACGAACTTGTTTCATGGACGCCTCACAACACTCACCGGCCAACTTGTTGTTGATTCTAAAGCCAGTATCTCACTGGGCTGCAACAGCTTGCGACAAATCGCGAACATCATTCGCGAGAGAATTTCAAAAGTGTCGTGAAACATTCGCAGGGCTTCTCAATTTCCTCGCATGAGTCGCAAAGTGTCGCTCCTTCGTCGCTGAAATTTTGAACATGTTCAGAAAATTCGCGCGACAATTTCTCTCAAAATAGCCGCAAATGCATCGCTGGTGTCGCAAAGCCGTCACGAACCCTTCTCAAATCGGTTTCCGTGAAGTGAGATACTGGCTGAAGTGCGAGAACTGAGTTTGTATATTTTATCGCAATTGTTGTCTCCAACTAGTCGCAGGCTGTCGCAGCCCAGTGAGATACTGGCTTTAGGCAGCAAGCTGAATAGTGGATGATCTGTAACATTAAACTTTTTAAACAGTCGGTGGTCACATTTTTCAAGGAGACCTTGATAAAAATATCGAAATGAGTTGAAGTACATCATCGTTTAAAACATCTAGTTAATCGTAAGATCAGACTGACGAGCAGCAATCACTGGTAGACCGTAAAGTAATTTAAAAACAATGGCATTGAAAAGGTGATCTATTTCCAATTGCGAGTATCCTCCTTTATGACGGCTTCTAATCATAAATAGACACTTGTTGGCTTCATAGAGCTTAGTTTTAACATGCAAACTAAATTTGCAGTTAGCCTGCAAAGTTACCCCTAATATAGTTATACTGTCGTGTTGCTTTGTTATAGATACATATTGTCGTCACCCATCTTGCGCATAATCAGCTCTTTATATTTGTGTATTACAGTTCATGCCATTTTCTATTGTCCAATCCATGAATTGCTTAAGCGCATCTGAAGATTAATCA
The DNA here is from genome assembly GCA_026413345.1 of Ariopsis seemanni. Lineage (NCBI taxonomy): Eukaryota > Metazoa > Chordata > Actinopteri > Siluriformes > Ariidae > Ariopsis > Ariopsis seemanni. The sequence goes on from JAOANJ010000019.1 coordinate 30,470,828, forward strand.
GGCAAATCTCTAGAAACAGTAACTAGAATGGTAGTCATCCGCATAGTTGGTGCAAAATGGTGTCCAACTCACTCTAGAGCATTCAAAAACAAATAAGGGCCACTAACCCTGCCCTGTGTTCCTCTGTTCACTATTTTCCAATCACACACGATTTCATTGCACACTACCCTTTGTTTTGTCTTCTAAAAAACTTAAATACCACTTAACCATGAACGGATTAAGAGGGCTGACCCATAACTTATCTGCGAGTATGCTATGCTTGACACAGTTGAACTGTTGGATCATAATTTTGCCTTCTAGTACACCAAGAATAGTGATTTTACCAGCTTTAAGTTAAGGATAAAAAATTATCGCCATATATTGATTGGCGGCCATTTTGCAGTGACCGTTAACATGCTGAATATCTTTTCTTCAAGTGGTTTCGCCCCATCAGTGAACTCAACTAAGTTTGAATGTAATGTAATTTTACCTTCTCAGAGACCAGTAACAGTCATTTATGGGAGTTTTTAGAATTAAATATCACAAACATCAATTGCCGTGACCGTGAATATCTGACCACAAGAAGCCAGAGCTGTATTTCTGTAAGTAAATACCATAAAAAAAGTCAAATTATTAAAACATGGAAATGCATGTTTTATTTATTTTAGGACATTTTGCATAAGTCAAATGAAAAATCCAGTCAAAAACCTCAAGTTGAATCTTTGCTTTTTTTTTAAAAAAAAAAAAGCTCTGCTGTCTTTAAATCCAGAATGATTAATCATAGACACGTGCGAATAAAGTTGATGAATCATTTAAGATGGGGTAATACACTGGGGGCTAAATGACCAAGGGGTTAAAACACCAGATAGACTTGGATAACCTTTGTCATTCAGTATGCAACAAGTGTACACAGAATGAAATTTCGTTGCAATTTGGCTCAGCACAGAATTAAATATGAAAAGTACATTTAAATTATGCAGCAGCAAAAATATTATAAAGTGACCTGTGGAATTAGGAATTGTTCCAGTATAAATCGAAGATTGGATTTGGAGTTCAGCAGTCTGGTGACCTGGGGGGGGGGAGCTGGTATGGAACCTGGTGGTCCTGCACCGAATGCTGTGGGGCCTCTTGCCAGAGGGGAGAACAGTCCATAGTGAGGGGTCACTGATGATTCTGGCTCAGGACATGCAGCGCCTAGGTGCGATGTCCTGAATGGAGGGAAGAGAAGTCCCAATGGTTTTCTCTGCTGTCCTCACCACTCTCCTCACATCCTTCCAGTCAGAGGCACTACAGCCTCCACACCACACAGAGACGCAGCTGGTCAGAACGCTCTCTATGGTGCTTCTGTAGAATGTCGTGAGGATGGGCGAGGGTAGGTGGGCTCTCTTCATCCCACGCAGGAAGTGTAGACGCTGCTGTGCCTTCTTGACCAGATACCCCATTGATGATCATAATTCTTCTTTGGATGGAAGTACAAAAATAAAACTGGTTTAAAAATAATTTCCGATGGTCCTGTTTGGTCCGGATCTTAGATGTCAAAGGTTTCCGATAGCACACGAACAGACATGGACCTAGTTAAATGACACGCAATAGTTATTGAATAAAACCAATAAGTAACCTATGTGCTTTCAGTGATGTCCCATCAGGACGACCTTGTTTTCTTTTTCAGAGTGAGTTCATTTTCATATTCTGCTTAAAATGCCACAATGTGTGTTTCAGTGGTCTTTCTGGGCAAAGTCGCGTATTTCCTAAATGCTTCTGCTGTATTTTGAAGTTGTTAGTTTTCTGGTCGTTCAGGAAGGAATAAAACATGACCGCAGAGTTCTGTCAGAGGAAAATAATCAACAACCCAAGACTTGATTGTTTTCCTATGAAAGCATGACCGGTGTCTTGTATTCCTTTGATACCACATCAATTTGCCAATAAATCAAGTTTTGTTTGTGAAAAAATGACCTCTTGTTTGTTAAACTGATTACGTTTACAGTTAATGTTGTTATAAAATGTCCACAGGACAAGTTGGATCCTGAAACGAGTTAGTGTAATGGTTATAAACTGACCATCATTAGCATCTTTTGTTCCTTTGTCTTGATGCAAAAATGTATGAATCGACTTGTAACGTCATTTGTTTCTGGTGATGGACAAGATGGCTGCCGAGGTGTTCTGTTCGTGCCTTGTTTTCAGCCTGGGTTTTTTTTTTTTAAATAAGTGTTAAGTATATAAAATCTCTCTCTCCGCAAAGTCCTTTATCTGGAAAAATTTCCCCAGGGCAGAACAGGTCATAAGTCCCTCTGGGTTAGCAGTAACAATTTACAGCTAATGCTGCTGCTGTACAGCATTAATCAACGCCTGACCAATCAGATTTAAGAATTCAGCAGCACTGTGATCTGGCTTTTATTATGCCACGTATTGCATTGAGATTTTAAAATTATTCAGGAAGATAATTAATAGTAATCCACCACTTCAGTGGGGTCCTATTTTGGTCTTCCACATAAATGTGGGTTAAGTCAAAAATATTTAACTGATCTTAAAGCATTGGCTTGGTGATTGTACAGTTGTAGGTATCTGTTGCATTCTTTCTTTCTCTCTGTGTGAAGAACACGACCTGCTGTTTTGTTCCGACAGCTGTGGATGGGGGCAGAGCAAAGGAGAATGACCTGTCGAAGCCCAATAGTCATTCTTGCCAAGTTCGTTCATCCAGCCTGAATTTATTAGTTGGTTTACAAATAAACGAACAGATGTAATTGTCATGAATATGTTGGTTTTATACATGAACGGTTTGTGGTTATTTGGCTGGAGACCTTTTAAGTATGTTTTAGCATGTCAAATCGTCGATGTATTCCATTTACCATCACACTGTATTCAGTGACCTCACGGTCATGAGTTTTGCACTGAAGCCTGTATCAGATTACAATGGATTTAACTTGATTGTTGGCAGTAGATATTAATGCAAAGCAGTTAAATAAGGTTTTGATTTCCAGTGTCTGTCGTATGTTGAATTGCACTTGATCTGTAAAAGGAAAAGATTGATTCCAGTTTGCTGGCACAAGTCCAAATTAAACTGGTCGAGGTCAGGGGGTGATTAGTCCAGCACCTTGTTCTATAGCGTCTCTTGAGTCACATTTAACACAGCTGATCAGGTGGATAAACATGTCAGAGCGTCTGAAGAACAGTGATGGATTAGAGTTCGAATAAAGTTTTACAAGTGATTAACTCTCAGTGCTTATCACTTTACAAATGTGTGTGTTTGTAGCTCCTAAGAAGTGTGGTTGAGTGTTGTTTTTTTTTTTTAATCATATTTTTTTTCTTAGATTTCTCGTTGTGATGTGACCGGATCAGGAACCGCTTGTAATTAAACACTATTCCCAGTTCAGAGCCTGAAAGGCACCCAAACAGGTACAGTACTCCATTCCTGCTTCTGGGTTTCCCATCTTGTAATGGAAAGAGTGTGGGTTAGAAGCCTTTGATATAAATGAGTCTTTTATTTTTACGGTCAGATTGTGAGTGCCTGCTAATGTAAGTCCCCCACACCTGAGCTTTACGTTCAGATGAAGTGTGATTATTTCAACTTTTTATTCAAGCATCTATACATGCACCTAAAATATCAGTCGTGGAAAATATGTGGACTAAATACAACAGATCTCAATATAGACACTTGTGCTGTACAAGTAAAGAAAGACTTGACCTTGATGACATGAAGGCCTTTAGTAGTAATTCATAGCTTGTTTGGCTATTTTTGAAACGGCATTAAAAATGACAGTTTGTTTTAATTTGTGGTGTCACGTGGGAACGTAGACATTGATCAGAGACGGGTTTTTTTAAGTGTTGGCTTTTGTTCACAATCGTTTACTTAAACTTGCTATACAATATATAACATGTTTTTGTTCATTTGTGCCCATTTTGTATAACCCCTTGAGGTGGAAAAGTGATTTGATCATTCACTACAAGAAATTTAGCAAATTAAACTGATCACATTTTTTGCATGAGACATATTACCACTTTTATTGTAGCAGAAGCTGGTACACGTCTCATGCGCGTCATGTATTAAGAAATATAACATTTTAATTAGCAAACAAGCATCAGATTTTCAAGAAAGGTTACGTTTGTCATCATGGACAGCTTGGATGAAGAGTGGCCACATACTAGCACAGCTAGTTTAACATAGCTTAATGTAGCGTTCATGCAATATGGTATGTGTACGTGGATTCTTTGAGTCAGAAGGAGTTCTGCATTATTGTGGACTGTGTTCCACGTTCAGCATCTACGTCATATGTGTGTGTATATATTTTTTACAGGCACTTGATATAATCTTGTAGGACCCTTAAGTCATTGGGTGTTCTGTCAAATGACTTGCAGAACTGTTCCCTTCTAAGTAAATCAATTAAAATGCTAGAAATACATACTCGTCAAACTGTTCATGGACCACGGCCCTTCAACTGAAGTGGTGAAAAGCTCAACTCTGCACTGTATGTGTTGTGCTTCTCTCTTAACTGTAGATAATTCTGTTTGAAAACTAGCAAGTGACTCCATCAGCTATGGAGGAGATTGTGAGCCCTGAGCTAGCTCAAACTCCTAAGCCTGAGTCCAGCCAGGATTTGGATTCCAGTTCACAAGGTACCACTGACCTTGGACCGCTGTATGAATGAAAGCTTCATTAACCTGGTTCGCAGCAGTGTGGTGGATCTTTAATCTGGCTCTGAATCAGTTGTTATTGAAGTTATTGTTGCAAACTGCTGGTGTCTTGTCTCAAATCATGCAATCTAAATCGTTTGGGGGACATCATTTCAATTCTGCTATTGGATCTGGGCCTCGCAGAGTCCTATACAGTGAATCTATCCGATAAATACAGCTTGTTTAGTTGTATTTGGTTTTGCCAAATTCAGCTTGATTTTCCTTTTGGTTTTTTAAAAGTTAAAGCAAAACAAAAAAACTCAGTATTTCTAATTTTCTTGCCACCATCTCTCAGCTCCAGCTGTCGTGGCAGAAGAGGAAAACGACAACAAGGGTGACACAGGCCAAAGTGATGCTGTTTGCAAAGACCGAATAGAGGACTTGGAGAAATCAGCCAGGAACTCCAGTGAGCTTAAGAAAACTTGGGGTTTCCGAAGGACCACCATTGCAAAAAGAGACATGGCTGGAGAGACAGCAGGCATAACGGAGAGTCCTGGAGCACCGGTACGACGAAGTGGCAGGCAGGCCAAGCGCACTGATAAGCTCGAGGAGTTCCTGGTGACGGTCAAGCGAGGGAGAGGAGCAGCAAGACGTAGCGCCCCCGCTCACCTGGAAAGTGGAGATCCACCATCTGAAACCGCATCGGAGGCCAGCTTTGACGGAAACGCTGAGCTTAAAGTGACCGAAAGCAAAACATCCCCAGCGAGGAGGACAAGAGGGAGGGGCAGGGGAAGGGTAACCCCCAAGCCCAAAGCTGACACGGCTGGTTCAGCCAGTGATGACGATAGTTCAGAGAACGAAGAGAGGGTGACAAAAACAACGCAGGAAAAGCTTGAGATAGAGACTGGTGCAGAGGATACCATGACGGAGGAAGTAATAAAAGAACTGAAGCCAGAAGAATCGGAGAAGCAAGATGAAGAGACGAACAAGGAGGAAGTGTCTGCCAACGCAAGGCATTCAAGAAGTCCTTTGAAATCAGGCCCCAAAAGAGAAGCTAAGCCTAAAGCAGGGGCCTGCAAAGAGAAGGACGAGGAGGAAGAAGACGAGGAGTCGTCGTCGTCGTCATCGAGCGAGTCTGATAATGATGGTTATGATCCAAATGCACTTTACTGCATCTGCAGGCAGAAACACAACAAAAGGTTAGTGCTTTGTATTTAAAAAAAAAAAAATTGTGTACACTCAACGCCCACTTTTATAATTAACGCTTGGACATTTAATGCAGTTACAGAGCTCTCCATGATTATTGGCACCCTTTGTAAAGATGAGTAAAAGATGTTAGAAAAAAAATCCACCTTTTAGTGAAGTCACCTCATCTCGCATACAAAAAAAAAAGAAAACAAATCCAACATTTAAATTGTTATTCAGAGAAAAACAAATCCCTCAAATTTTCAACAAAAACTCGTGCCACTATTATCGGCACCTCTGAATTTAATACTTTGTACAACCTAGCTTTACCAGTAAAACAACGCTGAGTCATCTTCTATAATATTTGATAAAGTTGGAGATGCAGAGCAGGGCATCTGTGACCATTCCTCTTTACACAATCTCTCCAGATCATCCAGGGTCCTCGGACCTCTCTTGTGCTCTCTCCTCTTCAGCTCAGCCCACAGGTTTTCAGTGGGGTTAGGGTCGGGGCTGAGATGGCCAGGGCAGAAGCTTGATTCTTTGCTCAGTGAAACATTTTTGTGTTGATTTGGAAATGTGCTTCAGATCATTGTCCTGCTGGAAGATCCAGTAACAACCCAGTTTTAGTTTCCTGGCAGAGAAGCCCAGGTTCCGGTTTTAAATGTCCACGATGCCACGGACCCAAGCAAGCTTTCCGGGGCCTTTGGAGGAAAAACAGCACCAGAACGTCCACCAGATTTTACATTTGGGTTTGGGTTCTTTTCATTTTAGCCACACTTCTTTTTATGCCAAACCCACCTTGAGTGTTTATTGCCAAAAAGCTCCATTTTTGTTCCATCAGACTGTAAAACACTGTTCCAGTCAATGTTGTAGTAGCGGTTTGCAAACTTCAGGTGCTTATGTTTGTGGTTGGCTGACAGAAAAGGCTTTTTATTCTGGAAGATCTTCCAAATAATCTGTTGGCATGGAGATGGCATGTGATGATGGTTTGGAAACATCAAGATTTTACTTTTTCTTGTAATTCACCAATAGTGATTCTTGGGGTGGGGGGTTCGTTCACTCATTCATTTATTTATTTTTGCGCCTCTTTTGCCATCTTCATAGGGGAGATGAACTTGGCTCCTCTTCCAGGCAAGTTTGTAACAGTTCCAGCTGATATCCACTTCTTATTACCCTAACAGTAGAAATGGACATTTTCAGACGAGTAGTCTTTTGTGTAACCATTCCCTGACTTAGGAAGTACAACACTTCTCCCTCTTTTGGTTTGTGTTCTCTTAGTCAT
>JAOANJ010000019.1:30971960-30984806 GCA_026413345.1 Ariopsis seemanni
TGGTTTCCTGATCCCTGATTTCCTGTTTCTCGTCTTTGATTCTGCCGAGTCTACGATAGCCTGTTTGTGCCTTGCTCAACTTATTGCCTGTTTCATCCGTTTTACGATTTTGCTTGCCGTTCTGGATTGTTTACCGGTCTTCACTTGTATTAGTAAACACACCTTCTGCACTTACATCCATCTCCCAACCATCTCTGACAGAATACTTCACACTCCCTGACAAAGAGCAGCTCATTCACCTGTTCATACATCATATTCAGGAACAAGCTCATGTTAATGGCACTGAAACAGCCACCGTCAAATGGTGCGGTTGGAGTCTTGTTCTTGGACTCGACTCGGATCAGTAGTGGACTCGACTCGGACTCGACTCGAAAATTTTTTGAATGACTTGGACTTGACTTGAACACTGGGGACTCGTGACGACTGGACTCTGACTCAAGGTTGAGTGACTCGACTACAGCACTGGTTGAGCGGTTCTTGATGTAATATGGATTACTACAGTTGTGGAATAGGGCTATTTACTGTATTTTTATTATTTACCATTCGATCTCAAACACGTCAAGGCGGCAAGAAACTCGTCCGCTAATTAACTTTTGACGAGGTACCTGTTAATTGAAAAGCATTCCAGGTCACTACCTCACGAAGCTGGTTAAGATAATGCCAATAGTGTGTAACACGTCATCAAAGTAAACGCTGGCTGCTTTGAAAAATCTATAATATCAAACATTATTTTCTTTTTTATCACTTTTTTGTTTGCCACATAATTCCAGATGTTATTTCATGGTTTTGATGTCTTCAGTATTATTTTCAATCTATTGTCCATCGGCTTTCCAAAAAAAAAAACAACCCATTGGTGCTTAATTTTCCGACGTTGACCACCACCCTCCACCGTTCTCGATCTTGTGCAGTGTCCATCATCTGGTGAAGGGTCATGTCTGTCCATTTTGTGATGTCACCAATCCACACCCAGCTAGGCCACCCTTTTCTGTTGCTTCCATCGACCAGACCAAGCATGATTATCTTCAACAACCGGTCGTCCTTCATTCTCCATATGTGCCGATACAGCCAAACTTTCCTCCTCTTAATGGTCGTCACAGCATCATCTTCCAGTTGCCTGATCTCTTCACTCGTCACATAATGGAACCGCTTCACATCAAGTCACCTTCGAGAACACTTCATCCCGAATGCTTTCAATCCTCGCTCATCGTCTTTCTTCAACGTCCAGTTTTCGGAGGTGTACAGCAACATACTGAAAACACAAACACATAGCCGTTGTAGTTTCGTCCATAGACCCAGTTCACCAGCGTTCAGTTCTACAGTGTAGAAAATAGAAAATACAGAAAACTCTATGAATGAGTTGGTGTGTCCAAACTTGTACTGAAAAATCAGCTCGGCTCCATATAAAACAAGTTGTAGACAAGAAACAAAATTATGCGACTCGCTCCATTTGGTTTAATCATTTTGACAAGATTTATTTCACACAATCTGTTCCTCAAATGCTGCTTGGCTTGACAGCTTTATTTGTATAACTTTTTCGCTGTCATTGCTGAATCCACCTCGCCTTGGTCTTCGCAAACACATCTGCCATAGCTGGTCCCCTCAAATAATCACAGTATGGTTTGTGTTGAGACCATTGCTGACTCGACTTCACTGTAGGTTGAAGCAAAAGGGGAAGCGAGTGTGCCTTGAGGGCACTTGGGTGCACTCTTTTGAAGCCTACTGTGAGAATTGGGACACCCTACAGCCTCGTGGGCAAGTGCACACATGCACATACGAGGACTGCGAGGCTGCACCATTTGGGAGAGGACCATATACAGTTTTCCTTTACAAGCATTATATACAGCTAATCCTATACATCTTGTGTATTTCTAGTGAAGAGTTTCAGCCAAGTTCGAAGAAATATTTCTGAACGTTATCATTCAGAAAATTTCCAGTTAGTTTTATATATTAACTTTTCAATTAATTTAGTTTTATTGCTTGCACACCATTAGTGTATATGTTTATACACTGTTTTTAATTTGCTCTAGCAACACTGGTGAAAATTGTTACTCTCACTCAGGATCTTTCTATTATTATTATTATTGTAACGTTTTTAGGACACTATTTCTCCCTCAGTTTTCAACCAGTCACCTAATTTCACATGAAGAATACCTCTGGGCTGAATTGCATTACTATGACTTTTGGTGCTGATCAGGATCACCGAATCAGAATGAGCCATGAAAAAGTGTTTGCTTGTTTGTTGTTTTTTTGTTCAGGGCGACAGGGTGCAACTCAGGCTTGTAGTGCTCAAGTCCAGGACTCAGACTTGAGTCCGACTCATGTCCTAATTTTAAGGACCCGTGACTTGGACTTGAGCACTGATTGACTCGGACTTGGGCTCAGACTCGTGCATTAACTGCATTCGGACTCGTAAATTGGAGGCAAGGACTCTGATTTTTTTTTTCTTCGTTTTTTGTCACGTGTTATAATAATTTGCCACAAGTTTCACATAAAGGCAGCAAAAGCCACCGTCAAATGGTGCGGTTGGAGTCTTGTTCTCGGACTCGACTCAGATCAATAGTGGACTTGACTCAAAATTTTCTTTAATGACTTGGACTTTAACACTGGGGACTCGAGACTGGACTCCGAGTCTAGGTTTAGTGACTCTTCTACAACACTGGCGCAACTTTTCCTCGCTAAGTGTCATTCTCTATGACTTACCATTCCAGATCTATAGGGCACAGTGACCATCACACCCGTGCGCGTTGGTTGACTCTTGCGCGTGCTCTGGACGGTGAATGCTGCAAACTAATTCACATGCGCACGCCGCTAATGACTCACACCGGCACTGGATTAAGGCGCAATCATCGCACATGTACAAGGACTCTGAATGCACACTCATGTTGCGAAGTATTGAGTTGTTTAGACACATTACCAAGCTGTGCTTTGTTTTGATTTCCTGGTTTCCAAGTTCCTGTTCCTAGTCCTTTTGATTCTGCCTTTGTTTGCGCCTACGATATTCTGTTTGTGCCTCGCCTGACCTACTGTTTGTTACCGTTTCTGATGTATACCTGTCGATTTGGACTGTTTGCCTGATCATCTTATTCTTAATAAATATCTTCTGCACTTGCATCCGTCTCCAACCATCGCTGACGGTGACCAGACGCCCCGGTTTGTAACAGCTAGCGCGAATTACTGTGACTTTAGTCACGGTTTCTATCTAGTTTTGTGTTTCCATCAGTGCGACAATCTTCTTCTTGGTGTTAGAGTTCGTCTGCCTCACCATCACCCTCCATGTCTGAGATAATGACCTCCCGAACACAGAACAGCGCTTTTTGCTGGAATGGTGGGAGCCCCTCGAATGATGCCCACGGGGCCAATTATCTCTAACATCTGAAAATCCGAGGTGCCAAAAGTATTTCTGCTCGACGCCACTCTCTTTTTGTGACTTTTGTCCATTTATAAGAGCTTTTGATCATCAGAGCTGAGAAACTGAAGGACCCAACAAAAGGAAAAATAAGACGGTCACCGTGCTCATGAATTCTTGCTGAGTGAGCATTCTGGGGAACGTTACCCAACTTCTCTTGAACCCTCCGATGGCAAGTTTGTAGTCAAAACGCATATCAGCTCTATTGACATGCCAGTCGGGTCCAATGAGGTTTGCACAGCCTCATTTGTAGCACAGCTGTTTTTTACAAAAATCGGATACCTTTTTAATGTCTTAGACATTAAAGTACCAGTCAAAAGTTTGGACACCATCTTATTCTGCTTTGTTACCTCGCCCGGGTCCACCGGGGGCGAGGTATTGTTTTTGGTGGGGTTTCTTTGTTTATTTTGTTAGCAACATTACGGGAAAACGGCTGACCAGTCTTCATGAAACTTTCAGGATAGATGGGCATTGGTCTCAAATAGAACCTCCAGTATTTTGAGGGTCGTCTGGTCAAGGTCACCAAAAAGGTCAAAATCTTTTTTTTTTTTGGCTGTGATATTTTCCTTCATATTTATTATATTTACTTCGAACCAATTCCAAAATGTCCATCTTTCAATTCTGCTTCCATTGATATGCTACATGACGGGCTGTCTTTCATAGTTTTCTTAACGGTTGGGGGTCAAATGTCATGCGGGTCAAAGTCATTGCTAAAATTTGCATATTTTTCATTATAACTCAGAGAGAGAGGGGGAGGTGTTAATCATTATCAACATATAGGAAGTCATATATGGGCTTTCATTTGGCACCATGACCTTTGACCTTGTTTTTGTTTGCTTGTTTGTGTGTGACGTCTGTTAACAATCTAGGATCTCGACGGTTGCGCCGATTGACTTCAAATTTTCAGGGTAGGTGGGAAGTGCTCTGTAGATTACCTGATTAAATTTTGGGGATAATCGGGTCAAGGTTAAGGTCAACCTTTCGGTCAAAAGAACACATTTTCCATTATAACTCAAAAACGGTTGCCGATGGACAGATGTTTACTATTATGAGCATATAGGAACGCCTATATGGCCTTTCATTTGGCACCCATGATCTTTGACCTTGAATGGTCAAGTTCAAGGTCACGGAATTTCAGAGGGCTAGAACATGAAAACAGTTGATGGCAGACAGATATTTACCATTATCAACTTATAGGAAGTGTCATATGGGCTTTCATTTGGCACCATGACCTATGACTTTGAAATGTCAAACTCAAGGTCATGGATTTTCATAGGACTATAACTTGACAGCTGCTGCTGATTGAGAAACATTACCATTATCAATATATAGGTATAAAATAAGTGCTGCCGGGCGATGTTTGTTTTGCCTGGCAACACTTGTTTGCTTTGGTTTATTTTAAGAAAACCCACACATGTCGTGCGATCTGGCTGCCTTCGCACCGCGACTTAATGATAAGAATGTGTGATCAGGCTCTGCAACGAAAATGCACATGGCAGAAGGTTCAGAATGCATAAATTAACTCGCGAACAAGTGTCTGTTGTACAGACACAGTTACAGTGGGGGGGGGTCGGGTCAGGGGCGAATAAACCAGGAGCCAAAACAGAACGGAGACATGTGGAAACTGCAATACAAGTCAAGGTGGGTTTGTGACATTTGCATAGCAATTCCATCCTCTCCATACTGAGAGCAATAAATAATATTGCGAAATGTCAGTGTTGATGATTTGTGTTTGTGTGTTGAAACTTATTGAAAAGCACCCCGGTGTACTTTCCTTTATGTCTCAAGCTGAAGTTAACTTTATTTCAGTCACATTTTCTCGCACTGCTTTGTGATGAAGACGAGGCCCTGTTCTGTTTACCTGATGAAAGTCTATGATTAGTTGTTTACTTGATAGACAGAATTGTTTCTGCAACAAATGTAAATCAACGGGCTTTTACAAGTACATAGTTAGACATAACTGATGCTTATCATAAATCTTAAAATAAATTACAGGGCTTTCACCAGAAAAAAAAAAATATCAGGGCAGTGCTCCTGATACAGAGCCCAGCTCATAAGGACTGGCCCGGCCCTTAGGGACGGCTGCTGGGGGGGTCCGGGGGAGCAAATTTTGAAACTAGTGACTTCAAATGCTGCGTTCTGGTGGCATCTAGGGCTGATTTAGACACAGTTCAACATTATTAAATTCTATTTATTTATTTTTTTTAAATCTAATATGCAAGGGGTAAAATTTAAAGGGCAAAATTAGATTTGAAATGAAAACACGGGAAACAGTTAATACAGAGAAATATTAAATTTTATTGCACAAAAAAAAAAAGTATAATATTGAACAGTATCGCAGCTGAAAATAGAATATTAGCAATACGGCAGTCAACTACAGACCTGCAACCCAACAGGCAAAAGTGACACACAAAAGCCTGCAGTATCGTGCCAGGAACAGAATCGAGGTCAGATCATGAAACAGCGCCATCTAGCGACCAGCGCATAGAACATGGTTTTATGTCTGGTTGCGAACGGCATTCAGTGCACGCAGCGAAACCCTTTTTCACTTCTGGGTTGAGTACCAGGATAGTCTAGACCTATATATTACAATATCTTCCTATTTCTATATTTAGGCAGTGCTTAAAGGGGAACCGAAGGCAATTTTTTTAATAATCAAAATTCTGTTTCTCTCATTTTATTAAATATAGGAATGCATTTTTGATAGCTAGTCAGTCACTGCTATAGCAAGTTATGAGTGTTTGAAATATGCTCTGTAATATATCAGTCCATGTGTTAAAGTAATGGCCGTAAATGAGATTTGCTGAGACCTGTGCGAGACATCGTAGGACGGAAGTAAAACGTACAGCGGAAATCAAAGTGACGGACATCTGCCAACGTTGTCAGAAGACGCACACGCCCTCTTTCGAATGCTGATGTAATCAAGCCGGAAGTTTTGTTTGTTTTGATAGCAATCAAGAAAGTAGGCAGTAATCGTCATTTAAACTTGTTTTTTGTATAATAATTCGTTTGGAGAACAGTTTTCAAAATGGCGGCGCTGACACTTCACGTTTCGAAGTCTCGCACAAGTCTTGTGCGGATAAGCGACGCCTGCCGTGGACCAAACGAACTACATTCAACATGGCTAAAAACTGAATAGGCCGATAAGTATAATATTTAATTGCAATTAGTTGCCAATACGAGTCACGATATAAGGTTACTAAAACCGAAAACGTAATTGAATAACATGCTTATTAAGAAATAAAGCAAGTTCAAAAAAGACTTCAGTTCTCCTTTAATAGAATATTATAATGAATTAAGTTGAATCGTATCATTATGCTGATTTTAACTGTCGAAGCAACAGCTCACGATGGTTTGTTTTCAATAAGTCAAGTCAACTTTTTCACCATTTCTTTTCAATTGCTTATTATGAATTTGATGAATAGTTGTATTAATAAAAAGGGACATAACCCTGACATGATTGTATGTGCTGTCAGTTTTCATGTCCTACTTCTCATGACAGTCCCAATCATTTTAGAAGTACTCCTATATCATGAACTCTTACTGGTACGATGATTTCATTTCACAACACCTTATAACATTTCTTGTACCAATGAATAATAAATAAATACAGCCCCAGACCTCTGAGAGTTAACGCCAGCTAGACCTCCAAATTATTTGCGATAAAGCATTTCAAACATCCTTCAGAGTTTCACCCTACAAGTGATCACGAAGCACAGCCTTCTTGTCCAAATGGATGGAGAGATGCTCAGTCTTGGCGTGAGGGGAAGATTGGCCAGCTATTACAGATGAAGGCATCACTTCCACACTATCAGTCAGCAAAGCCATAATAATCAAAGACAGTGAGACTCGGAGAGGTACTCGTCGCTTCCCGTCACCTCCGTCATACATGCCTGTATCATCGAGCAGATCAGAGAAAGTGACCGCGATAAAGTGGAGGACTTGGAAGCCTTTCAGGAGATGCTGAAGTTCAAGGTCTTCTTGCTCTTTCATCTTGAATTGAGACGGTCGAGTCAACAAAGCTCCATCCTCCGTTCGCGCCCAAAACCAAAGAGCCAAAAAAACATCAAAGTGGAGGCAGTGTTATTAGTAGCGACTCGAGAGGCAGTGATGGTGATACTAGCAGGACTTCTGGGCTACAAACACCAGGCAACTGGAAATATAGTTTATATAACACGATACTCAGTTGGCCTGTCTAGTCAGCTACACTTTTTGATCCTCCACACCATCATTCCAAACAAAAGGACCCTTCAGGACCCCATTCAACTGTTCGGTTAGCAAGGCTTCAAGAACATCAATGAAATCAGTCACTCAAAAACTGTAACATCAACTTATTGGTGTTAAAGGTTCTGACTGCAAAGTTGAATTCTGGATAAAATGTTCTATTTCTGTTGCTGTTGGAGTTTCAAGATGTTTCGCTGCTCCACACACACACACACACACACACACACACACACACACACACACACACACACACACACACCAGTGTGTGTATCCTGTGTGTAAATGTTTTGCCGAGATAAAAAGCGTCCCACATTTTACAATTCCAGAAAACACCGAAGCAAGTGAGCAACATCACATCACATGACCACTGTGGGGCGTGTCTACTTTTAACCAAAAGAAGTTGGTGTGGGTGAGCATGGCGGACTCGGCTCTCCATCCAGTGGGAAAGAAAAGGAAAACTGGCCTAGTGAGTGCAACTGCAAGATAGAGCAAGGTTATAGAGATGACGTCATTTTTTTGACAGATGACTAAATCATTCTTGCTAGTGCTTAGCTATCTTAGCCTTAGAGTGCATGAGCTTGAGTCCACGATAGCAAGTCGATGATGGAGTTCTACACCCAATGTTTCGATCTTACAGAGAAAGAAACGAGAACACAAAAGCAGGAACAGAGAAAAGATATAAATATTCATCTTTTTGTTACACGGATCTATTCGTGAACGTCAACCACAAATTATACAAATCCCTGCAACTCAAAACTCTCCGAGGGTCGACACCGAGTCACGATGTTTTCTTGAAGTTGTCGCCATCTTGGTGTGATGCAGTTCCATAGTTATGCTAATGAGTTAAAGCTCCTCCCTCGCATTCAGCTGTTTCCTGTTTCCGTAGAGCCGTACCATTTACCTCAAGAGGGTCCCAAAACGGAGAAAAGCAACCATCGGGATGATCATCAAAATGATCACATCTCATTCGTCCACATGCTATTGTTCTTCCAGAACAGACAAAAATACCATGGACAATAAAGAAATTTGAAAATTTCAGATTACTTTGCAGTCAGAACCTTTAAATATTTGATTTTATACAAAGATAGATGGCGAGGGTGTCACAACGGTGCCACAGGTAATGTTTTAGATGTGATACTACCTCACAGCTCAGAGAAAAGAAAAGATAAAAACCAAAGAAGAGGATGAGATGAGATGACATGAGACGGGACGAGACAAAGAATAATAAGAGACATCAATCAACACTTCTGAATCAACAGGAAAACCTGCGAAGTAACCAGTGACACCATGTAACAAGCACAGGAAACTCTGACCATATAAGGAGACTGAAAAGGAAGAAGAATCAAAACAGATTGGAAAAGAGATGTATTGGAGATATAACCAAACCTAATATGAGACAAATCTGCCTTTTAAAGCTACACTGCCTTTCAGATTTTTCAAGTATAGATCATAAAAAAAAAACACTTAATTATTTTTGTTTAGTGGACCGAAAGCTACTGAATTCGAATCACAGACTTCCAATTTTATTATTTAAAAAAAAGGAACAATTAATGAATTTATCTCCACATGGCCCGAAATTCTCCACTATTTTTTCCTGCTTCACCATGACCCAATACAAGATACTACATCATACATGACGTGGTGGGCTTTCCCTGTTCACGCAAGGCATTGTGGGATACAAATTTGAAACAGGAGAGGAAAATGGAGGGTGTGAGTGTGTGAATGAAACGTGAAAGACCGACTACAGTAACGGAAAGCGAGAAGAAAAGACGTTATGTTACATAGGAAAGGAAACGCAGGACCAAACTAATAAATATCGGCACTCTGTGAGCACCTCGGTGTGATCAGCTGTTCATTTAGCGACAGAATGATGTAACTGTCAGTGCATGGTCAAAGGTACACCTGCGTATGCGCAGACGGACTTCCTCTGTCTGCTTGACTGCGCAAAGCAAGCGATTTCATGCACATTATTTGCTCGGGAATCCTCTCAAATTAAATAACTTCCCAGCCACAGAATGGCCTGATATTTTGTGAGATATTACAGAAATAAATCACAATCACCGAATTTCAGAGGGAACTACATTTCACTGATTTTATGAAATCGAAAGGCCGTCTCGCTTTAAGACACAATATCAATATTAATAAGCGCATTAATCACATTGACCCTAATGACATTAGGCCACAAGGCTTAGCACTGCATTTGAAGTCGACTTTAATTCAGTAAAATCAGGCCATGTACGCCTGAAGCAAAAACTCTCTAATAGACGATCATCCAGGTCGTTGAGGTTTGTGGTGGTTATCCATCTTGAAATGTACTTTTGTACATTTTTTCAAGCTTGGTGCAGTTTCAGTTCCTATGGTGGTCTAGATTAGTTTCCAGCACACACATTTCTTTTCCATCAGGGAATGCTTTGACCACGAGACCAAATCAAAGGGAAGCAATGGGGGCTTTATCCCTGCAGATTGACTAGCCTGGTTGTTAATTATGTTTCATAGCATCCAGCCTTTTGTGCCTCCAGAGCCTCTTAGAATTGCTTTTTGGCAGCTCGTCCCAGGACCAAAAACCAACACAGTTCCACGGGAAAAACCTTTTACCACATATCCCAGCTCAATACTGCATATTTACGTTTCAGACGAAAGGCTGATCAGGTTTCTGCTCTTGTCTGTTCAACTTTATTTGGTGTTTGCCAAAACAAGTTGGAAAGGGAAAATGTTTGTCGAGGCGAGCTTCACGCTAAGAGCTG
The DNA here is from genome assembly GCA_026413345.1 of Ariopsis seemanni. NCBI lineage: Eukaryota > Metazoa > Chordata > Actinopteri > Siluriformes > Ariidae > Ariopsis > Ariopsis seemanni. The sequence goes on from JAOANJ010000019.1 coordinate 30,982,335, forward strand.
GGGACTCAAAATGTAGGCAGTAATATTTATAGCTGGTTCGGTTCATACAGCTGAAGCCCAGTAATACAATATTCAGTAGTATAATGAGAGTACTCTGGCACAGATAATGAATCACACAAACTAAACCTTGCCAACATTATGCCATATGCCAGGAAATTCCTGCCACTTACCTGAAAGAGGATCTTGCTACCATCCAGGTCTTCCGTCTGCCAGCGGGTGGTGCTAATAGGTGAGCAAGGGTTGGGCAACAGGGGCACAAGCTGGCCTATCTCGCCCACCTTGAACTGCAGCACAGCAGAGTGGCACGTCTCCACACGTACGCCAGGCGCCAGCTGCTTGAGAGCTAGCTGCAGACTGAAAGTCCTCTCTTTCAGCAAGGTAAACCAGCAAAACCCAGCTTTCTGCTCCTCAGCTCTCGAGCGCAGCACTGTTTCGTAAAGCCTCACAGCGTCCTCAAAGTTCTCATGTCCGCTGTGCAGAGTCACGCGCAGCACTTCACCTCCACAATGCACCGGACGCACAGCCCACACCGGCATACCCGGGCCAAGACTATAGAAGTCCCGTCCAGGCAGCAGGTATGGTCGGAGCATGGCATCAGAGCTCGCGTGGCCATTCTCAGTGTGGTGGTACTGCCAGGGTGGGCGCTGGAGGAAGTCAAGGACCCGGAGGATGCGTTCTTCACCGTAGGACTCGTGCAGGAAAAAGGTGACCGCTAGAGATGGGTAGCTGGTTGGTGGACATAAGTGAGCACGGGTGTACTCACGTACCGGGCAGGCGCGTTCGGACACATGAAAGAGGCGCAAACCAGGACACACCCAATCAAGCAGGCGGTCCAGCGTGTGCTGGAGGAGGAGAGAGTCACCCGGGTTGGCCAGCAGGTGCATGGCAACTGGTAAGGGATCACGAGTCATGAGGTCAACTAGGTGGGGAAGCAAAGAATAAAGAGTTCAATGGATAAAAACTGGCTACTGTATAAAAATATTTTAAAAAAGGGTTCACAACCTAGTATTGGCACAAGGCCGAGTGATCACAAAGGTCAGAAAGAGGTAAACACAGAACAGGAGGATTATATAAAGGGCTAAGGGGAGTTTTAAAATAAGGATTACAGAAATGAAAGAGTAGAAAAAGATTTTAAAAATCCGTAATATATCAGGCAATATTATAGTATGTACGAGTATTATACTTACTGCTACTGCAAGACATTTTGCTGCAGTCTGATCTAAAAAGGACAAACAAGATCAACTGTGAGCTCCTGCTCACTTACGTATCCCCCCCGCTCTCGCTTATATCAGAACGCAAGCAATCGAAGGAATAGGACATTCATGATGAATGTTGACTTCAACAAATACAACGGACCTGAAAACGGTGCACACGGTATAGAACCCCAAGCTGAAAATCGGTGCCAAATTATCAAGCAGTCGTAATTTGTAGTTGCTGAGAAAAGTGTTACGAAAATTTTGTAAATCCATGCTATACGTTTCGTAAACACATTCAGTCGGTAAACAGGAAGTTGATGTGCGACAGACCTAAAAACGGTATACACGGTATAGAACCCCAAGCTGAAACTCGGTACCAAATATCAAGCAGTTGGGATTTGTAGTTGCTGAGAAAAAGTGTTATGAAAATTTTGTAAATCCATGCTATACGTTTTGTAAATATATTCAGTTGGTTAACAGGAAGTCGATGTGCGACAGACCTGAAAACAGTATACACGGTATAGAACTCCAAGCTGAACTTTGGTACCAAGAACCAAGTGGCTATGACTCGTGGTTGCTGAGAAAAAGGGTGTTTCGGACAGACGGAAATACAGACAGAGGCAAATCAGTATATCCCCCCTCCTTCAGAACGGGGCTTTAATAAAAAGAAAAAATAAATAAATAAAACAAATTACGACTTGAGATTGGAGCCAAGAGGTTGTGGGATGCAGTTATGATTGAAACAATCTGAACGAACAGGTCAAATTATGCTTCTGTAGAAATAAGGTAGTGTGACTACAATAATATCATAGACTACTTTTACTTTCAGAGAAGTTCTTGTTGTGCGTCAGTGTCAGGTTCTCATCCTCACGAGTAGTGACAGTTGGTTATCATTAGAAGGGAGGACTAAAATTGTACATATATCCATCAATAGTTTGACAACTAAACTATTACAGTTGGGCAGTTCATTACATCACAATAATGGCATAATAATAATTATAAGCATGTAGGACAAACCATTACATAAACTTCAATTTGTCACTGATCATTGTTTTAGGCCCATATTGATCTAAAGGCCATGTTTCTTCCGAATGCCAAACACGTTAACAGAAAAGCTGTAACCCTTTTGTTCAAACAACTATTTTCTGATCAACATAATTATTATTATTATTATTATTAAAGGTAGACTGCCTTTCAGGTTTTTCAAGTGTAGGTCATAAAAAGAATTTTCCCCGACACCCAATTATTTTTGTTTAGTGGACCAAAAGCTACTGAA
>JAOANJ010000019.1:31368594-31380711 GCA_026413345.1 Ariopsis seemanni
TGGCCTTGTCCCAACTTTTTTGAGATGTGGTGTTGTCATGAAATTTAAAATCACCTAATTTTTCTCTTTAAATGATAAATTTTCTCAGTTTAAACATTTGCTATGTTATCTATGTTCTATTCTGAATAAAATATGGAATTTTGAAACCTCCACATCATTGCATTCCGTTTTTATTTACGATTTGTACTTTGTCCCAACTTATTTGGAATCGGGGTTGTACTATAAACAGCAGTAAGCCATAATAAATGAAACAAAGTCAAGATTTGGTGTGAGACAACCCTTTGCTTAAAAAAAAAGAAAAGTTTTTGTACATGGGCTACATGGAATTGTGACTTTATTGTTTTGCAGATACTGAGATATGCCTGCCATTTTCGAATTAATGAGGTTAAAAAATACATAAACAAAATAAATCATTATGTGTCCTTGAGCTGAAGAGTTTATGGTTTAAATTTATATTTAACTGTGGTCCTAGCTTAGGTTTTTTCACTCGTGACACGAATGCAGTGAAAATCAAGCTGGGTGAGTCCTGTTGGATTTTAACAGGGCGTGGGAACTTCATGCATCTACATAACATATTGTATTCCTGGACTGCACTGTAGACTACATGTAAAGGGTGTGCACCGTCCTTTTATGTTTATGGAATCATTAACACACATGTTCAGAAGCCAAAATTATAAGATGCTGTAGCAGGCTTACTGCGTACACACACGTGTCAGCTGTCTGGCTACTGCTCATGTTCATTAATAGGGTATCCCTGTACTTACTATACCCTGTGTATGTACATGGTAGACGTGCCATTTGGGGTGAACCTCACTTTGATTTTTGCAACAGAGGCTGGATAGATCTGTGAGAGATGTTGATTTTTGCAACGGCTCTGAAGAAAATCTGCTTGAAATCGCCTGAGTCTTGAGAACGAAGACTTATTTATAGGACTTGTTCACATGCAGCTCACACAATCATTGTATTGTTATCTCAGTCTATTAGACTCAGGAGCTCAGGTTGCAGTTACTGACTTTGTATGATAGACATGCAACTCTTGCAGTCTTTGTTTATAGTTATCTCAGTATTAAGCTCTGTCTTACATGGTCACTGACATTCCCTCAGTTTACCTGGGTATATTCACTGTCTTATACTGTATGTACATTGAATGTCCTGAGCAGGAGCTCAGTTTGCTGTTGCTAAAATAATAATTTATTGATATAAGGTGTTTTGTGTTCAGTGCACTACACTGTAGTGTGTTGTGTGGTAATGCATTATATGACAATGCAACTTATATATTACCATATATCAGTTGTAATTATGTTCTACGCATATACCTGCAACTCTGACAACATCATTTTCAGTGACTTGTACAATTGTTTTGAAACTTCCTACTTTTAAAACATATTTTTAATATGGTAATTTTCTTCAAGAGATTTCATTTACAACATGTCTCTGACAGCTCAAAATGCATCTCCAGGCATTTAAAAATTTAAGAGCTGAAGGCCAGAGGCCCTCGGATCCCTGGCCTTTCTGGGTTGACACCCCATCCCATTTTCCTTGATCTGCCCCTGTTTGTCAAAGTCTACAACCAAGAGATGCCTCCAGAAATATAAATACAGAGGGTTTACCTATCAAGATGCAAACCACTGGCAATGCTCAAGAACAGAAAGGCCAAATTAGACTGTGCTAGAAAGCATTTAAAAAGACTGCCTAGTTCTGTAACAAGATTCTTTTGACAAATGGAACCAAGATTACTTTGTATAAGATGACAGGAAGAGTATGGAGAAGGAAAGGAATAGCTCATGATCCAAAGCAAATTTCACCTCATCTGTCGAACATGATGTTTGACAGTGTTTTAGCCTGAGCATGTATGACTGTCAATGGAACTGGGTCATTGGTGTTTATTTATGATGTGACTGCTGATAGAAGTACCAGGATGAATTCTGAAGTACATAGAGCTACACTTTCTGCTTAGATTCAGTCAAACGTGCAAAACTGATAGGATGGTGCTTCACAGTACATATAATGACCCAAAACATACTGAAGGCAGAAAAACACACAAATAAGCTGCAACTGAATGCAGCTGCAGTAAAGGTCTGGGAAAGCATATCAAAGGAGGAAACTCAGTAATTGATGATGGTCATGGGTTCCAGCCTTTATTATCATTGACTGCATCCAGTCAGTACTGGATTCGCTGCATCCAGTCAATTTTTGATTTGCATCCAAGTATTAAAAATATACCTGATGTTTATAATTATGTTAGTTTGCCCAATTACCTTTGAGCCTGTGAAAATGGAGAGACTATGTAAAAAAAGTCTGTAATTCCTGAATGCTTAATGCAATGTTTTTAAGCTCCTTGAATTAAATCTTGCAGTCTAACCTTGACTGCTTCATTTCAAATCCATTGTGGCAAAAAAAAGAAAAAAAGTTATTCTCCAACTACTTACAGATGAGACCATATATTTCCAAATCAAAACAGGAATATTTTTTCAGTGACCTGCAATCTCAGACTGCAGATATAAGTTCAGTTGTTGGAACTGAGAAAAGCAGTTAATGCAGACAAACAAAAATATAAACAAGCTTAAAATGTTCTGCATGGAGTTGTGGACTAAGAGGAGTCCAAGTGTCTCCAACATTTATAGGTAGGATACTATCAGTATATCAAGATACTATGAGCTCATACCACTTCCTGCAGTTATTCTTCTTTTTTTATTAATTTTTGCTCATTTTCATGAAGGTTGATCATTAAGGTAATCAAAATGGACGGCACTGTGTAAATATTCATCCAACCATCCATCATCTAGATCACATATCCATCAGGGTTGTGGAGGAAGCTGGAAGTAACTTTGGGTGAAAGGCACGTTACAGGCTGGACAGTTCACCAATCTATTGCAGGGCTAACACAGAAACAACCATTCACACTCACATTCACACCTATGGGCAATTTAGGGTAACCCTTTAGTCCTAATCCTAATCCTAAACACATGCAGGCAGAAAGGCCCCAGTCGGCCACGAAGTTCAAACCCAGAACCTTCTTGCTGTGAGGCAACAGTGCTCACCACTGCACCACTCCACTGTGTACATGTGCTGTTGTGAAATGTATCTGAATGATAAATCTGAGATTTCTTTGTCACACCATGTTGTCTGTTGTGAGAGAACAGGAGTATATTATTTTCCTACCCTACAGCTGAACAAGCCTTGACATATTCAGAGTAGAATTTAGTCTACAGTACTGTGCAAAAGTCTTAGGCACCCTATTTCTTTTTCATACAAACTTTTTTTCAATTTCTATTTTATGACTTCTACTTTATCGAGTCAGTACAAAAACATTTTAGAGTTCCAAGCATTAATTTTCCAGCACAAAATTAAATGTTATAGAAAAAAAAAAAGTTTGTATCTGAGCAGCATATTACATATGAGATGACTTTTCAGACTAAAAAAGGAAACATAATGAAGGCTGCTGGGTTTTGCTGCAAAATTACGAAGCAAGTCTGACAGTCAAAGTGTCCAGAAGAACTGTGGCTGGTTCTACAAGATGCTCAGCAAAATCTACAGCTCATTTCCTTATAAAACTGCATGCATTACCTCGCCCGCGATGGAGTAAGCAAGGCAAGGTATTGTAATCAGTGCGGTTTGTTTGTCTGTTTGTTTGTCTGTCTGTTAACAATCTAGCGTCTAGACAGTTGCATGGATTGAATTCAGATTTTCAGTGTAGGTGGGCAATGCTCTGTAGATTACCTGATTAATTTTTGGAGGTAATCTGGTCAAGGTGAAGATCACTGGAAAGGTCAAGCTTTCAGTCAAAATAACATATTTTCCATTATAATTCAAAAAAAGTTGCAGATAGACAGATGTTTACTATTATTACCATATAGGAACTCCCATATGGCCTTTCATTTGGTACCATGATCTTTGACCTTGAGTGATCTTGAAAGGTCAAACTCAAGGTCATGGGTTTTCAAAGAGCCATAACTTTAAAATGGTTCATGATAGCCAGATGTTTACCATTATGAACATATAAGAAATCCCATATGGACTTTCAGTTGTCACCATGTTCTTTGACCTTGAATGACTTTGAAATGTCAAACTCAAGGTCATGGATTTTCATCGGACTATAACCTGACAGCTGATGATTGAGGAATATTACCATTATCAATATATAGGTATGAAATAAGTGCTGCCGGGCGAGGTTTGTTTTGCCTGGCAACACTTGTTTCATATATTTAAAATTTATATCTGGAATTTATATTTCTGTAAAGCTGTTTTGTGATGGTCTATTGTTAAAAGCGCTTTACAAATAACTTTGAAATTGAATTGGATTCCTCGTAAAAAAAAAAGTTCCTCCAAACAGAAATGTCTGAACTGATTGGGGCGTGGTTACATTTAAAAAACGTCCTGTAAAATGAAAAAAATATATATATATAGTTTTGCAGCAGTCAAGAGTAAGCGGAGTTTTTCCTCCTCAGGGGGTTCTATGATTAACGCTAAAAAGTTCTGCTGATTCTGGTGTCTGTGATTGTTTTTTCAGCACCCTACTGAACCTGTTCGCCTGGCAGCCAACTGTTAATGAAAAACCAATCGCTCAGATTTGTAATCTGCTTGTCCCAGGTGCCCAGGCGAGGGATTTTGTCCCCCTGTGTTGATTCATTACAAACCCTGCAGGATGTGAGCTCATCCTGATGGTATGTCCTCAGATATCAATACCGCCATCCTCTTTTTCTTCTGGAATTTTCAAAGATCCCTTTAGAACAGCATGGTATCATGGGATAAAAAGTGATGAAATATTACATTCCTGGTCGTTTTAACAACCAAGGGCAGTGTAGAATGAAGATGGGAAGGAAAGGTATGAACGTCAAATCCACTGTAAGGCCGTGTTGAGTCAATCCACTTGATGGGGTTAATAGTTATAGCTATTCTTACAACTTGTTTTTTTTTTTTAAGAAATTCAGCAAGATAACTCTAACTCGGCAGCATTCTTATTAACAAAAGGTTCCTTTTAGACACATGAAGTGTTCTTTGGTTTGTCCTTCGGTTCTCCACAAACGCCTTTGTTTCAGTTTGGTCTCCACCCCCGTCCTTGTGCTTCCTGATAGTGTCCAAGTCCATTAGTTTGTCGTCCTACAGTATACCCTTGTGTTCCCTTGTGTAGTTAAATCCAAACCTTGTTAAGTATTTCCTGATTTTCTCGGATTTTTTTTTAACCCTTTCACCACTGTATAACTTCATATACAGACTGCTAAATACACTATAACTTTTCTATAAGAAATACCATTAACACTAAGTAACTTTGTGATAAATTCAATATAAACCAGTACGCAGTATTTAAAAGAAAATATAGTGAACTGAGTGTGCGCCATAGTGACCTTGAAACCCTGGATATATTTGTGACTGTTGGAAACTAGATGACTTCTGCTTCGAGAATATGTAACGCTTATTGTAATAAACTGAACACAGGTAAATACACAGGTGTGCAAGTGTAAATTACAGGTAAATTTCTTATTGATCATCTTTAAACTAACATAAACTGGCCAAAACGTTGCAAAAAAAACAAAAATAGTAACGATTTGTGTAAATTAGACATAAATGTCTTCTAACTTGCTACATACAGGAGTATGCACTAATGAGCTTTGACACAGGTGTGTTCAATTAAATAATACTTTGTGAATAATTTTATTGAAGTTTGAAATTTTAGCAATTTCTGTTAATATTATCATTGGTCCACTCGGGTTCAAGTAGAGAGTCGTCCCCTTCCTCCTCCTCTTCTCCTTGCTCGTTGAACTGGATAAGCTTGACGACGTTGAGCTTGAATCACTGTTCGCATGAGATCGGGAAAGGGTGCGACTTCTTATTCCCAGTCTTGGATCCCGTTTATCCGTGGCACAAAGATCTGTGATGATAGCAGTCTCCCAGGTTGCATCCCTTATGGTGGTCCTCTTGGGAAAAATGTACGCCCTATCCTGGTCCTCCTTTTTCACACCCAAGGTCGTGTTACAATTGGGGGCGGGGGGAGTCCACCAAAAGAGGATCAGGATGTAATTCCAATGGCGTAGCTACCACAGTCCCACCAGGCGCACGAAGACGAATCCCACACCACCTGCACAGCTGCCAGGCAACGTCACTCGGAACACCATGCCATGGATCCATAAAGTGAGCACAGAAGCACCGCCACAGAGCGCTGGTATGTCCTAAACTACCTGCATAGCCGATGCGACGCAACAGGGTTAGGAACACACCGCCACTACAGGATTTGTATGCCGCCGTCCAACGGTCGCCCGCCGCTTGGTCACCTGAGGGAGTCCACCCTGCTGCACCATCTCTCCAAAGAGGGACCGGATTCTCAGCGAAGAGGCACAACTGGGCGTTTCTATGTGGCGCAAGGAATCGTTCTACCATTTGTGACCGGGGACCTTTGACCTAATGTGTACCCTTTTTAGCAGGGCTAATATACTACATAACTGTGATTTAATATTCAGAAGGAAATTCACGTATTATCTACTCATGTTTACCAAATGAAAGACCCTAATTAACAGAAAATGACATTGTGCGTATTGAAATCACAGGGAGGCCAACTTCTCAACCAGGGGTTTCCCTACTTCAACGAGACTGGAATAACGGGCTGTTGTGATGATGGCGACCCGTACACGAGACTGTTTTCGCTGTCTGTGTTGTTAAGATTCCATCTTTTCCAGGCCGAGATCACTGTTTGCAGTGGTGAAAGGGTTAATCAGGGTTTATCCTGTTTTAATGTTGCCTCCCTATGTTTTGACGCATGCTGACAAAATTGGAAAATGGTTGAATTTTGCAAAATAAATGTCACACCAACTTTATGCACACGCATTGTGTGCGTCACTAAGACAAGACCCTTTGAGAAATCATCTTAATCCATTGCATGGCGTTCAGCAGACGCTCTTATCCAGAGCAACGTACATCAAGTGCAAAAGTCAGGTACACAAAGTGTTGAACTTGTAGACAAAGTTCTGGTGCCAACTGAACAAGTGACAGAATAACACTTGGTGTAATATTTTGTTGGAGTACCAACACTCAGCAAACAGCCAAGGAAAACAAACTAACCGTGCAAGCGAGCTGATAAAACTCCATTTAAATGGTTATCTTATGTTCATGAAATTGGGTTGAATATGGGGTCTCGTCCACGCAAGTTTGTTGACATGTTGAAATGGGCAATAAATACAAAAATCATTTTATTTTTGTGCCGTCTTACCAGATTTAAAAAAAAAAAAATGCTTCTTGGTGCATTTTGTCATTCTTTCCAAACGCATAAAGTATTTAAGTTGCAATGAAGAAGCGTGACGTGAGAATCAGTGCTCTCGGAAAGGAGATATCGTCTTCCAGTGTGAAATGGAAAGCACTTGTTTGCACTCTCAACTGCTTAAAAGAAGATCTCCCGGTCATGGAGATCGAGATAATGGATATCATCTCTGTTCATCTTCAGAGAGCATTAGCCAAACGTACCGTTCAGTCTTAAACAGCTCGGCCTTGAACTATAGACACCCCAGATTCACTTGGGTTCAAACAGGCTACACGTTCTCGCTTTCTTCAAACGTTATTCCCACTTCGCCTGACGTTTTGGAGTGTGCATGTTGCGAAGCCTTTCTGCTTGCTTTGGAGCTGAAAAGCCTGAACTTGGATTCCAGCCACCAGCTGTACTGCTCTCGTTCAAGCAAATTCTTTCTTGTCTTCTTTTGCTCTTTCATCGTGACCAGATCTGGCCTCATAGAAAGTGGAAAGAGAGAGGGGTGGACCGAGCGTCAGAGCTCAAAGCTATAATAGACTTTCCAGAGCCTCTAGTGCTCTCGTTTTATCAAGTGAAACATCACCAAGAGCTACAAAAGTTTAATGCAGCTCCACTAAAGTCGTCCTTTGTAAGAAATGTGGTAATAACTGGAATAGCAATATTTCTGGATAGGTTCTGCAACAGTTCTGTACCTTTCCGTAACCTGGATTTCCTCTAGAAGAATGGTGTAATAACGTTGGGTTTAGCTTGAAAAGCCAGCACCCAATTTTCACCAAATCTGTGAAATTGTATTGACCATTTTTTTTGTCTTTGTAATAAATATGTAATTACACTCGTAGTAATCAGTACAACCGTTCGTGGAAGATTCTTTGAAATTCTCTCATCTTAGTTTGCTTTTGTAATAAACATTCTGTTGGTAATAACCACAAAGATCTTTATGGTTACATTTTTCAGATTCCATTGTAATAAGTATGTAATTACATAGTTTTAGACGTTCTGTTGCAAAGGAAAGGAAACGCAGAGCCAAACTAATAAATATCGGCGGTCAGCGAGCACCGTGGTGTGATCAGCTGTTTGTTTAGCGACAGAATGATGTAACCGTCAGTGCATGGTCAAAGGTAAAGCTGCGCATGCATGCGCGCACACACGGATTTCCTCTGTCTGCCTGACAGACGTGCGCGACGTGAGCGATTTCATGCACATTATTTGCTCGGGAATCCCCAAATTAAATCACTTCCCAGCCACAGAATGGCTTGATTTTTTTTTTAAGATATTACAGAAATATGCATCACAATGACCAAATTTCAGAGGAAGCTAAATTTCACCGATTTTATGAAATCGAAAGGCCGTCTAGCTTTAAGCATTTTTTTTTTTACATCCAGGCATTTTGGTGCATAATCTCAAACATGGATGGAATCAAGAAATTGGTAGTGGTAGTACCGGTAGTAATAAAAATACGGGGTGCATGGTGGTGTAGTGGTTAGCACTGTCGCCTCACAGCAAGAAGGTTCTGGGTTCGAGCCCAGTGGCTGACAGGGGCCCTTCTTTATAATTTAATTAATTGTGAACAGAACGGTCCAGTATTTTCCTCTTGTTCTGTCCTTAACATCCAGCCTCAAACTATGCAAGCAATAAAATAACAAACTCCAGTGATGTGGACTCCGGACAACAGTAGCGGCTCTCTTTAAATCAAGAAAATAAAAACACAAAACCCAAATAAATACATTTGTTAAGCCACGCAAACCATAAAGATGTTTTCCAGTAAAGCGCAGTAACTCACTGGTAAATATCCAGTACACTTATGAGTAAAAACTGCATTTATAAACGCTTTTACATAACTCGCACATTTCTCAGAATAAAACAAACTCTCTCACTCCAGTGTGCAGCCTGCAGGCTTACACACACACACACACACACACACACACACACACACACACCTGAAACTTAACATGTCTTTTCTCCCCTCTGGACCACCAAAAGCATATTTAAAAAAAAAAAAACCACACGTTTTATGTAAACAGTCAGAATGCAACAAGTTGATTCTGTACATACGTGCACTTTATCACAAGTTACGCCCAACAGTTACACGTTACATCACTTCCTGATTTCCCAAACTATGGGGGAGGAGCACAGAACGCCCATGCGTTAATCACGTGTCAAAAAAACTAGTGGCGTTAAAAGGAATTTGCGTTAACGTGTTGATGGCGTTAACTTCGACAGCCCTAGTAATAATAACTGGAGTTGCAACAACCAGGAAGATTGAGTTGTTTTTTTTTTTTTTTGACCTTCCTTCACCTTTAATGAAATGCGTATTAACATTTGCTAATATGAACCAGAACAGCAACCACCAGGAACGTGTTTTGGAACATATACATTGATAATAATATGCTATGGTGGAGATATGAAGCATGTCTCATGCTGATTTTATAGAAAATGTGAACAATAGCAAATTATTAATTTGGGATTTGGATTTAGAGTTGCTCAATAGGACTTCTTGTCACCATGTTTATGATTTGCAGAGAAGTTTGAACTGATTTGCTTAACTCTGATTGGAGTAAAGATGGTCTTTGGGTATTTTATATATATATTAACATATTATTGCATGTTCTCATCTCCGAGGATACTTCATTTCAAATTCCCTCTCTCATTCTGTTAATTCACTGCATCCGTTTCATTAAAATCCCAGAACTTTGCCGACATCCTTGATATGGTAGATTTCCCACTTCATCCGAGACCAGAAGACCACTTCATAACTTCCCTCGGTTCTTTTTTAATCTCGGCATCCTTCCATACACGTAGCATCACTTGAACCCAGATTGCCTGAGCACATCAACTTTTCTCTGGTGCTGGGTTTATCATCAGATCTCCAGTGAAGCATCACGATCAAACTTCTGCTTGTCAACTTGAGGAAAGCTGAAAATGATGAAGATGGATGGTGTGTGTGTGTGTTACCTACAATTCGATTGGCCAGCTCATTGCTTTCTCTTTTTCTTGTTTTCCGCAAGTCTTGATAGGAGGTTTGTTATATTTTATGTATAAAAGACCGTTGGGTGAGCTCCTGGGCATGCGGGAACGAAGAAAATCTATAATTATATAACAGAAACAAGAAAGATGGACGTTGATGAGCATGAAAAGTGGAGACTTATGGACAAGCAGGGAGATTTCCAGTGATGATGAAAGAAAGAGATGGACAAACGAATCTGGAGCTGATTTGTATGATGTCAAATCCCACCCACTGAATATGTATTTGCATATGATATGTATATGAGACGCCCATATTTACTCTCATATACATCCAGTTTAGATGTAGGACACTCACTGTAGTGAGCCGCTAAGAGACAGTTCAAGGTACTTGTCTCTGAGGTGAATTTAAAAAAAAAAAAAAGGTTTTTTAGTCGGTGTAAAATGGTCCCATGTGGCGCAGCAGAAGTTCAAATCCTGACGATGTCATTTGTGGCTTGGAGTCCTGGAACATGGCCATGCTGTTTGGGTCGGAGGGACAGTGGCAGACTCTCCGCTGTCCATCACGCTGACACTAGCCAATCATGGACGTCTGTGAGCTCGGGTATGTAGAAGACGGCGGATAGCTGTACTCCCTGAGTGTGTCTTGCCGTCCCATGAGGCAGAATGAGCAGCAGTTTGAAAAATGCAGTTCGCTGGTTTCATGCGTGTCGGATTAGACGTGCTAGCTTTCACCGTCCATGGTTGGTCGCTGTAGATAGGTGGCTAGTGCCTGGGAGAAAATGGGAGGAAAAAGACAAAGTGGCATAAAATGAGAAGAAAATCTTGCTCTAAAGTTGAGCAGAGAATTGAACTGTGTTTGAGCTCCACCTCTGTGAACTCTACTTCCAGCTACGTTTTTGTTCATCCTTTGAACAGGTCAGATTTGACTGCGTTCAGCCGATTTAATTCAAGCTTTCTTCATGATGTGAGCAAAGTTTCCTGAACAAATAAATACACCCTTAGGCACTTTGATAGAAGCACAATACCGAAAGAACTTTATTAAACCCAGACTGCCGAAAGGAATCCGATTGCATCTGGTAGTTTAACGGTTGATACAAAACCTCAAAAAAATATACAGTGGCATTCAGGTCAGAGATTCATCATGAAGCTAATCTACTGAGAGAGTAAAAATCTGCATTTTGATTTGTGTTTAAATAAATTACAAGCTGACTTTTTTTTAGTAAGAAGTTCCCACATGAGCAGTTGTTACCTCGCCCGGGATGGAGTCCACCAGGGGGCGAGGTATTGTTTTCGGTCGGGTTTCTTTTTTTTGTGTGTGTGTGTGTGTGTTAACTATATTACGGGAAAACAGCGAGATGAATCGTCATGAAACTTTTCAGGATAGATGGGCATTGGTCTCAAGTAGAACCTCCAACATTTTGAGGGTCTCCAAAAAGGTCAAAAGGTTTTTTTGTTGTGGCGACTGCCTCATATAGAGGTGCTAGCCACTATGTCTTTGTGCTGTAACAATCGTGCACTGCGCATGCACATACACGTGTTCCGATTAAAATGGCTGGTGAGTGGATACAATTCGGTTCACCATTCAAAATAAATGGACTAAAGAATTCGCTTTCAGACATGTTTATGCTTACTGCAGAAGGAAAGTGCGTTCCACTGAGCTCTAGCGCCAGGCCATTTCCGGGAAATAAGAGTTTGGGTCACGGCGACAGCGTGTGCATGTCAGCCTCGGTTTCGAAAACTGTAAGAAGTAAGAGTAGAATAATGTATAGATTTAGGCACTGCCTAAAAGCGGAGCTCCCATCTGTTTCTGGGTTGTAGAATTTTCTTGTATCATAGCCAGTTTCTTTTGTTTTATTTCTTTACTGGCTAGCACTGGCCACTAGGCGGTGTGTATGACTGGTAATTACTAACACTGGCCA
>JAOANJ010000019.1:31793482-31804097 GCA_026413345.1 Ariopsis seemanni
GGCTCCAGTTTGCCTGCGACCCTGTAGAACAGGATAAAGCGGCTACAGATAATGAGAGATGAGATGACTAAAAGTGACTTCTGGGGAGATCTGAGACATTTCTATAGCATGTGTGCATGCATTTGAACGAATACCTCACATTCGTACATAAAGATTGCAAACTTCCTTTGAATAACACATTGCAAGTTTTTTTTTCCCCACTATTATAACTAGAAACCATAAATTTCATCACCACACGCAGACAAGGCAGTACAGTTCAGTCCAGAGACGGCTTTGTCTGAATTAACAGGTGTCCTGCTGTTTTATTTTAACCTTCCTGTCTTAGCTGCAGTTATTTCGCTCGTAACCTCCTATACACTGTGATATGCACTTTGTTTCCATAGTAACGCTCTTGGACAAGAAAAGAGGATAACATTTGCAGACTTTAAATCAAGTATCACATTATAGAATGTTAGGAACTGAAAGCTATGAAAGAAAAAGTGTTAAAAAGCACTTGTTCTGGAATTATTTTCCGAACAAGACACTCGCTACTTCACTGACCAGATGAAGGAGATCAATGTGAGGCTTTTCGTATGCAGCAATATCACCTGTTTTTGCCTCGTGCTCAGTTTACAGTCGAGTCTCACGATTTTGAAGAATCGTTTCCACTGAGTATTTCAGAAACCCAAGCTTTAACATTTTTCTATTCAGCATGTTGACGGAAGCTGTTCCCATTCAGTGTCCTCTTTGGTGTTTTTTTTTTTTTTTTGGTCATTGGTCCATAATCATCATTGCATAATTGCCACCTAACCACATAATTCACCATGTTTCCTTTACGATGTGTTCAACTCAAGGCATGCAGACTGGTCTGCAGAGTTTCAAGCATTTCCCCACTCCCAACATCTACATTTATTCATTCAGCAGACACTTTTATCCAAAACCACTTAAAAGTGATCCAGAATACAGTCCGAGCATATGGCTGAGCACTTGAGGGTTAAGGGCCCAACACTAGAACTCATGGGATTTGACTTCACAGTCTTCCAGTGACGAGCACAGAACTTTAATCTCTGGGCCACCGTGTGTTTATCTCACAACCAATTCATCAGCTCATTATCAACTCCCTCAGGAACTGAACCATGTCTGATGAGGTCAAGGGGAACTTAAAAGTCAGTGTACACTTAGAAAAAAAGGTTCCTAGTAACACACTAAAGAGTTTTTCAGCTTGTAGCCCTGGGGAAACCTCTGGGGAAGGGATTTTGTTTCAGAAAAGCTTCCAAATAGAACCCCTTTAGAAAGCTTGGACCGATAACCATCCAAAGAATCCTTGGGAAACCTTTTTTAAGAGTGTAGGGCAGTGGGTTTCTAGGACTGGAGCTGAGAACACCTAGCTTAGCCAAAAAGCACATCAAAGAAGTATGAATCCTGGATGTACACTGTTTATTGCCAAGGAGTTATTTGGATAATTGGGACTTTGGGAAGTAGGCTGTGGCAAGGTTCTGTTCTAAAAGTGTAGATGTTCCTGTATCTAAAATGATTATATGCCTGTTTATTTATTTGTCCTCCAACAGGAGACAGACACGTCTTGGAGGTGAACCCAAAGAACAACCTAGAAATCCACAACCTTTCAAATCTAGACTGGATAAATTCGGCAAAACTGGATTAAACATTGATACAATGGAAATACATCCATTTACAGTTTATTTATGGTCATGAACTAGCGACATCATGTGAAAAAAAAACCCAAAACAATCTGAAAGTAGTGTGCAAGAATACTTGGCCTCAAAATGGCAGCTAATGGCCTCATGGGTTCTCCTTCCATTGCTAAATCCCTCCCACCCAAGAAGAGGAATTCAAGCGAGAACGCCAATGAAGCTCCAGCTGAGCCGGTTTTCAAGATGCCTTCTCCATTCTGGAATCAGAATAACTTCAAGAGATCCAGGAGGACCCGGGAACCAACAACCGTCTCTTACATTGATCTTCATTCCGCAGCCACATATCATCCACTATGGAACAATGTTGGCTGTGCCTCAAACCAAGTTCTTCTACACCCAATAGGAGACAATGGTACATTTTCTTCATGGGGTCCATATTTTGAAAGCAGCGAACAGCCATTAGGTATGTCGAACCATAATAGGAACGATCCGATGAGCATCCATGATTTTCATAGAGCTTCTTCCTACTGGAACTCTGGTCCTTTTACCGAACAAAGCGATTTGTTTTTTGAAAACTATGGAAGGTTCTCCAATCATTCCAAGCCAAAAATCATAAAGCCTATACCTCGGTCTTTGGCGTCTCATTACACCAGAAGGGTTCCTCATAAAGATGTGGCAAGGTGGCAGTTTGATGTGGAGAGTGCGAGAAGTGCTCAGTGGGATGAAAGACTACAGAATGAGAGCACGAAAAATGATATGAGGATGAGGAAGAGGAACTACATAAGAGATGGAATGAAGCAGAATTCTGGTCAGTTTCCTGAGTCCGGAACAGATCACTCCAGACACAAATATTATTCGGAGTTTAAGGACTTATCACTGGCAAAAGCCGCCAAAACAGAAGATCTCCAGCACCAGCAGTTTCCTGTTATTCAGCAGTCTTGTTCCAACAATGAGCAACTCAAGTCAGGGACTGAAGTGACTATGAGAGGTGAGCACCCTCTGCTGGCCAGGAGTGAAAAAGCAGACACAAAGGAACAGCAAGAACTTGTATTAACTTCCTCTCAGCTTTTGTCACGCTTTTTTGAGGGCTCTCTGATTGAGCTTGATAGGGGTCAGTTGAAGCGTGTGGAGGACTTACAGTTGGAGGATTTTGAGTGCTGTACTGCGTCATGCCCAGAGTTAAATCTGACAAGGTTCACTGTGAAGAAGGTCATGTGCTCTGATAAACCTGGACTGATCTGTTTGGAGGTAGAGGTTGACGATAACCTCCATTCTAAGGTACACACACGCACCAAAAAAATCTTTTAGGAAACTGATGTAGATTTTCCAAGGGTCTTCAAAAGTGCTTGGACAGTGTGGTCCAGCATGGTACACTTGGTGCATGGTACAGTGTTGGAGTGAGTATGTTTTTTAAATGTTGCTACAATGGTGCAAACCACAACCCAACATTATTACAACTTTAGTCTTTCTGAATTCACTTGAATTGAACGTGCTTTATCTAAACCTCAATAATTCAAACACGTCTATATTAATTCCAGCTTAGACTCAATGTGGTCTGTTGAGGCAAATTTCAGTTCTCGTAATCTCTATGGCTCTAATAAATACATAATAGATTACTGTACACATGCGCACACAATCCCTGATCTGCAAGTTGTGGAGTGGTAAATATTTCCCATGCAATTCTATATGTTAATTGAAGAAAAGCCAGCAACAGTAGCAATGATGAAGGAGCTTCAAAGTTTCGTCGACCTTGATGCAGCCACTTTTTTTTTTTTTTCAATTAAAGGCCTGCGCTATTTTTGGCTCCAATCATATTTTGTATTCTTGGCACCTGGCAAAAAGGCTAACTAAATTTAGTATGTGTACTTAAAATCAGCCGGCATTGTAAATAATCACAAAATCGCTTAACTGTTTCCATACCCAGTTTAGTGGAAAAAGGCTATGAGTGAATGATTGAGAAAATTGTTTGCCATCTTGATGTTCATGATTCTTCTATGCGCGTAAATAAACAAAACAAAACAAAAAAAGGACACAGCTGCAAGCTTCTGAGGACTGTTGTAAATCAAGCGCCACCACGTTAATGATGAGAAGTTCAGGTCTTTACCTCTGCAACTTTGTTGGGTGAGGTTATGTTTTTGCCTCCGTTTGTCTGTCTGTTCCTAACGTAACTCAAAAAGTAGGGAACAGATTTTGATGAAATTTTGAGGAAAGGTGGGACATACCGTAGGGCAAGGAACAATTGACTAGATTTTGATGTAAATCCAGATATGTATGCAGATCCAGGATTTTTTTTTTTTTGTCTATTCCCAACGTAACTCAAAAAGTAGTGAATGGATTTGGAGGAGATTTGGTGTACAGTTTTAGTATTATCCTAAGTTCAAGTGATTTGATTTTGATATGTCGCTTGGCAGAAGTACACACTCTACCGAGTGCCCTTCTAGTCAAATCCTTTGGAGCGAATGTGGTGCTGTAGCTGCCCTATGCAGTTCTCGAACACTAAGAGCAACATGGTTTGCTTGACTTGATAAAATATAATACACAAGTCCACTTTTGTTAAGCTCTTAAGCAACCTTTTGGACTATAGCCTACTGAGTAATTCAGTTGAAATGACTGATTACTTCAAGTTCAATTGCCTGTAGAGAGCTGGGCCTATCGCTTTATTGTTTATGCATGATAACGATTCACTTTAGCTTACCTGGTCACTGAAGACCTGTATTGTATGAACTTGGATAAACGGAAAGGCAAATTAAACATCCATTATTAATTAGCTATTCACAGCTAGCTACTGAAATGTTCTGGTTGGTTAGCTATTTCCAGCTAACGTGAGCATCTCATCTCCATGGCCATGTGATTGCTGTCACCATGTGAATAATAAATGAAAGACTAAGACCTACTTTTAACATTTTTATAGCTACTTGTACAAATACATTTTAAATAAAAACTTCACCGAGTCATTTGTTTTAACTATAATATTTTGGTAACCACTGTTTAAAACAGGGGGAAAAAAAAAAGTTTTACATCACATGGTGCTGTGAAAAAGCCTGGTAAATAATTAGTTCAATTAGGATAAAACAGAAATATCAATTAAAATGAGCATAAATTGGACCAACCTTTTGGTGTCATAAGCCATGATAAGTGATTAGATGAGGGCGTGACTCACTCAATCTCCTTCCATTTTAAATAAACCACGTGTTCATTCTAAATTTACGGGCTGTGGGCAGGATCAGAGCGCTGCGTAACTGAAAATGTGCGTAACTGAAAATGTGCATAACTGTAAACACCAAAAAAGGACTTGTGTGCAAATGGACGAATCACGCCCACTGTTTTTAAACGACATGATATTCACTGCTATTCTGCATGACTGACTTTAAGTTCAACAACACAGTACATGGTCCAAGTCTGATTTTTGTCAATAATTAATTTTGAGGAATTGTGAATTAGTATGTGACAGCTTTATTTTAATCTTTATTCATTGCAGTCTATATTCAGTGGGTGTTTGGCTGCTATAGCTAACAATAAAACCTGGGTGTGTTTCACAGATCTCCCTGGAGGTGTGTGAGGAGTACCCGTTCTTTGTGTGCGGTCGTGGCTGGTCTTCTTGCAGTCCTGACAGAACTGCTAATCTCTGCTGCCTCCGCTGCCAACAGCTGCACCTGGGGGACATGTGCCTGGCACTAACACCTGTACCTGTTCCACCTGCTGAACAGAGTCGGCCGAGCACAGGTGTGGGTGACGTTGGGTTTCTGAATCGTGCCCAGGCTGCAAAACCCAGCAAACCGAGACGGAGACACAGATCAGCCCCAGAACTCAGAAATGTACAATAATATCAAAACAGTACGACAGAGTTACAAATTTTATTTTATAATATAACTATATACAACTGCTTACACAGTGAAAAGATGATGGGGTAAAAAAAAAAAAAACAAATACTCATTTTCTATAGAACGACTTACTATGAAATTGCACTTGTGTGTTTTTGTAAAAATAAAATAAAATAGCAACAGTTGAATAAAATAATTGTCTTAAAATGTCCTAAGGCAAGAATATTTGTGCAAAAAAAAAAAAAAAAGAGCCAATCCTTGTCTGACTGTAGTTATGCGTTTGATGATCAACTTGACAAATGGGAATACAAGTTCTAAAAAGACTCCCATCTCCCATTTCTCCAAAACATCTGGACTTGAAGGTTGTATTCCTTCATTATTGCAAGTCTCCGTAAGCTCTGTTGTATAATAACATTCGCATGACCAAGAACAGCTGTAGAATTCCAGTTCTCTGTAGAAAAAAAAAAAAAAAAATCAATTGCACCTGTCCCTATCCAGACAGTTCTATTTAGCTGCTTTATCATCCGGTCTACAGAGAAAACTCAGATGAGAACCACATGCTGCTGTCCGGGCCGCCACCCGCAGCTTTGGACCCGCTTCAGAGGAGAGGACGGAGTAAGTGATGGTCCTGTTGCCGGCAGTTAACACATGCTGAACACTCGGCTGTGTGATAAATGCAGTGTGTGGGATGGGGGTTTTGCCAAAAGGGGGTTGAAAAAACAAACACACACACACACCTGCATGTATAAATCACATCCTTGTAAATCTTCAGAGCTGGTGGGGTGGGGTGGGTTGGGACACTTACATCACTTTGATTCCTGTACGCCAAATATGAAAAGAATTTCCCACTGTTCATCACACTGATATTGCTTTTGACCAGGTCTCCAGTGACTCAAGTGAGGAAATTGTGCATAATACTAATTTAACACATTTCACGTGGACATTTCTCAGTTTTACAGCATATAATGAAAGCAGCTCACACTCGACTTGGCTGAACACGTGGGCACAGCACAGTGGTCCAGCTTTTCCCTCCAATAACGAGTCTTATTAAACGTATGGCTCCTGAAGGCACAGCTGGCCTCAATTCGATCTCCTCCTTTTCTGTCCTCTGAAGGTGTGTATGCGTCCCTTCAGTGGCAGCCGCACGCTCGGACCACCATGTTGCGATATTTCTTGAGGATGACGTTGGAACTGTCGTCGAAATACAGCACGGAGATGCCGTGGAGCTGAGTGGGGGCACAGCACGGCTTTGGGACCGAGTCTGGGTTTATGAAATGAACCTGCAAGAAAAAAAAAAAAGGTTAATAAGAGAATAAGAATATAAACTTTGCATTTTCCATCAGTGTCATGTGCTACATTAAACAGTCGAATAAAGCAAGCAGAAAAATACAAAGTATAGCTATTATTGTGCTTGATAGCTAAATAAAATATTGCATTTAGAGACAGATATCGCATGACAAGATATTTAACAGTGATTCGAACGAAATCGAGTCATACGTGAACTGATAGCCAACGAGGTGCGTAGCTCCGAGTCGGCTATAAACCATGTACAAGATTGAGTGGAATAACTTTCATTATATCCGTTTTTTTTTTTTTTTGCAAATTCGGTCAATAAAAACTTGATACAAAACGTCCGACAAAATAATTTCTGCTTAGAATGTAAACAAACCAGCGAAATAACAGTAGCAATTTGTGAAAAATATGATAATAATTCTTGAAAAATATAAAAAGATATGTTCTTACCATCAAATACTTTTATTCCATATTTTGTTGCTTTTTTTGGGGTTTTGTTTTCGAGTAGAGTTTTTATTTCGTCCTCGGTTGGTTCAGCAATACGTTCTGCTATTTTGTTTTTCTCTACTCACGGTATATGAGCTGATAGCCGAGTAGTAGAGTAGCCAATCAGAGTGCACAATTGCTCATATCCAGTAAATGTGGATAGAATAAAAACTTACATAAATGGTCAGTTAGAAATAAAACATGACGAGACTTTTCATTTTAAAATATAGAAAATGATCACATCGACGAACACTTTAAAAAAAAATGTAAAAAAAGTTTGTGCAGCATCTGCCATACTACTCCCTGTGCAATTTGTTACCATTAGAACAAAGTACATTAATATAAACTTGTGATATGAATTAGTACAAATCAAAATCAACACCTTTTGACAAATCAGAATGGAGAATTCAACTGCACTGTGGTGTGATAAATGTTTAAATAATGAATATACTCAGCAGCTCATCACTGATTATCAAACATTTGAACGCAAACTGATCCGTTACTGTGAAGCGTGAGTGATAGTAAGAGTAGTTAGTGCAGCTTTTCTGTGTAGATTATGTAATCCACTCTGTGGTGAACGTACCAGCGTCTGCACAATGGCGTGGTTGGTGGCGTTCATGTAGGAATTTAATGGGAAAGCGCACTCGCCCTCACAGTAGTATGCAGCGTAGCCTTCTGGGGCAATAATCCAGTCCTGGATACACAGGGAGAGATGGAGAAAGACTGTGAAGGAAGAAAATAAAGGAAGGGTTGGGAGAACATGTGTTGTCTGAGAGATTTTTCACGTCTTTCATTCTACCTGCCATCCCAATTCTCTGAAGCTGACATACAGCTCATGTTTCTTGCAGCCCTGTTTTGGGTCCACACTGACATTCTCTGTTTAAAAAAAAAAAAAAGATTATAAGTTGCAGACCTCCACTCCATAATCATGGATGAATAAAATCTGCATCATTACATCACTAACTACTGTATTTTAGTGCATGGGATTTATTCAGCCCAACACCGGATACCCTACCTGCAGCCTCTGCCAACCTCAGGGCCTCCTGGCTGGAAGGTGGTGTATGTTTAGGAGTCTTTGGGCGGTTCTGGTTCCTCTGTTTTTGTCCGGGAGCTGAGCGGACGCTGCGCAAACGGACGCCTGTAGCTCTAAAGAACGCCACCACGAATGGCTGCTTGTTCTGGGGTCCTTGGTTGCCCACCAGCCCTGCAACCTTGGGGTTCACACGGTCACCTGTAGGGGGAAAACAGAGAGAGAGATAAAACTGTTCAACTAACATTCCAGAGCAGATGTTTAAAAATAAATCAATACTGAAGCCAGGATGAGAAGGAGGATGACGATGATGAGGTTTGACCCACCATCTGCACTCTCCAGAACAAGCAACAGGCCCAGGTTCTGACCCGGGTGCAAAATCCAGTGGTTACTGGTAGCCGTGAGATCAAAAACCAGCCAGCCCTCTTCTGCAGCCCAAATCACCCGCGAGTCCAACAAGAAGAGATCCGAATCCCTGCCAGGAACACACACACATGCATTTATATACACGGTCAAAGGGAACACTTCTTTTTTCACCATTTCAACAAAAAGTTTTTCATTTTATATTATTACTACACAAATATTTACAGTCACACCGATTCATTTAGTAAATGCTTTTAGCCAGAGAGGCTTGCAATTCAGAGATCATATAATCCAAGCAATTAAGAGTCCGGGGCTCTGCTCAGCTGACATCAGGTGAGAGGCGGGGTACACCCCGGATGGGTCGCCAACCTCTTGTGGGGCTAACACAGAGACGAATAACCATTCACACTCACATTCACACCTATGGGTGATTTAGAGTAGCCAGTTGACCTAATCTGCATGTCTTTGGAAGGAAACTGGAGCACCTGGAGGAAACCCACACGGGCACGAGGAGAACATGCAAACTACAAAAACAGAAAAGATCCCAGTCAGACACGGGACTCAAACCTGGAACCTTCTTGCTGTGAGGCAACAGTGCCAACCACTACACCACCATACGCCTAATCCTTCCTCGCCTTAGCAGGAAAATAAATTAAGGGAGAAATAAGGCTCGATAATACAAAACTGTCTTTTACATAGTTTAAAATCATGCACATGGCGTACATACTGTACATGCAAGCATTTGTGACGTATTATATTGAATAAAATCTGGATCTAACTGGGAAAGGCAGATTCTACATGTAACACATACAGTACTGTACAAAACTAATATCAAGTGCAAGACAAATCTCAGCTTACGGTAACAGCATCATCAAACAAGTGAACTCGCTTTAGCAAATAAAGCACTCATATGGTGGACAATGAACAAATCCTTAAATACAAAGATCTGACGAGTAGAACTGAGGAGACACTCGACGGGCCACTAACTAATAAAATGCAAAATAAATATGTACAAACTGCAACGTGTAATAAACTGTACAGTACAAAATAATAAAATAAATACAATTCCATCCATCCATTATCTGTAATTATAGGCCTAGTAGGTTGGGCTATGACCTCTGATGTCAGTAAAAATGTAGAGAACAACAACATGAACAATAAAACCTTTTTGAATTTATCAACTGGTGATGTAGAATGTTACTCAGTCAGATGCTTGGATGTAACCTGGACACCATTTCATTCTTACATGTAGGCCTATTGTTGATATTATCAAGCTCTGACAGCCATTGTATGATCAAGTTATAAAGAAAATACAAACAAATGCCTTAGCTGAGCAAATTATGTCAACAGAAGGCCTATCCTAATTAATTTAGGACGTAACGAAAGACACCATATTTTAGTGTCCCATGTTACATCCAGAAAAAATAATAAGAAAAATATATATTTCAATAAAATAAAAGGCAGTAATTAAAGCTTTACAAAGTAATCAGTTCAAAAATCAAATATGCTGCCAGAATTTTCTTGTTAGTGTCATCTGTTAGTGATATTTCAGCACATAGTTAACATTATGTCAAGTGGACGCAACAAGGGAAACGAAAAACAGGTGTCTTGTTTACGTCCGTAAGAAATCAAAACAAATCAGCGATACTGTGTAGGCAGACTCATTATAACCATCTCTTACCCCAGTGGCAGAGTCGTAATTCATAGCAGGCATACTCCCTACTTTTGTTTATTCAACAATCAAATTTGTGAGGAAATTTATGTCTGGACGTAACATAAGACAGCAATATCGTTTGTGTCCAACAAGCTTCGATTTCACCGATGACAGCTCCGAGCCGAGTGCGATGGAATCCAAAACCACACTGTTATTTACGGGAAAACCAAGTGTTTCTGTGTCAGAAATATCCACTGATACATGTGGCCTGAACCCTGAGTAACAGCAACAGATGACAGTTGGACGTAATGGACGTATCTGTCCGTTTAAACCAGAC
>JAOANJ010000019.1:31861562-31874588 GCA_026413345.1 Ariopsis seemanni
TCACACAGTCTTACCTCAGTCAACTTCTTCCCTCCTTCTGTGAAAATTCAACGTCTCAGACGCGGACACAAGTGGGCAGGGGATGCGTTTGATTAAGTCTCCTGATTGGCTGGTGATAGATTGGTGTCATTATAGCATGTCGGAGCGGTTCATGCCAGGCTCGAGTCTGATCCACCACTGATGAGTTGCCCAATAAGAATCCAGAATGTCGTCAAAAGACGTATTTTTTTTCTCAATAGCTGCAGGTGATGTTAAAGCCTATTGACAGTCACGAGGCAGACTACAAAACCGCAAAACTGCAGGGCATCAAGGCCACTGTGGCCTTACAGCAGATATTTTTTTCCAAGGGCTCAAGGCCAAATTGAGAGGGCATGAGGGCCATGGCCCTTGTGAAATTCCTGCCCTGCCCACAGCCTTACCATGGGGAGCCTGGGACCTGTTGCTCATTCCTATCCCAGTGCGCCTTGTCAATGGAATTTCAGACCTCCCCTTTCCCTTTCGATAACTCTCTGAGCTGTCTGAGACATGCTTAAGTAGGTGGGCTGATTAGTGGGAAACTAGGAACAGGTGTGTCATCAGTACTCAGGGGAGGAGGGGCACTGTGGCATTTGGGAATTGTAGTCCATTGCGGCCATGTTTGGAGGCCACTCTGAACTGAGATTTTCCATGGTATTACTGACAGTTATACCAGACAACTACAATCCTCAGTGCCACTCTGCTTCCCAACAAAAGAACCAACAGAATTTAATATAAAATATCTGCTTAATTTTTTTTTTTAATTTTGATTTGGCTAGAATTTGAATGACTGACACAGATAGCATATATTCAACACCTTATCTAACCCGTAGCTCAGACATGCTACCAAGGGTAATTGGTTTTGCAGATTACTACTAGTGCTTCACCAAGAATTTCAGCAGCATAACCTCACCTCTCTCCTCAAGGGGCCTCCACACTGACTAAACTGGTCATCTGCTTCAGAAGAGGCATTCTTCTCACTCAAGCATAGATTCACTTCAGCATTTGTTCCTCAACAGACTTGTCATCCATCCCTTCCATTCATTGTGGAGGTGGAGATGCTTGTTCAATCCCTTGTTTATCTCAGACTACTAAAACTTGCCTCTGTCTACTACCTTGAGCTTCTAGCACAGCTTGCCTGGACCTACCATCCCTCAGGTGACAAGGAAGACACACACCTGGATAGGCACCCAGGAGGTGGAATGAACTTGCTGAACAGCTGAGTCACAGGCAGACTTTCAGTAAAGATTAAACACCTACATCTTTACCAAGCACTTGAATTAACACATCTATTTCAAAAGTACGGTTTTAGCTTGATGGCAGACCATGAAAATGAAAATACAGCTGATTATTCATCACCATCCTTGGAAACAGTGAGGCATGACGTCAACAGCAGATATGGCTGCAGATCCCATTTAGAAGACAATGGTACAAAGGTATGCATCAATTTGTTGTTCCGGTTTCCATTAATAAAATGGATATTTATCATTTCCTGAACACATCTTCAGCCATATACTAGTTATGTCACAATTAAACAGTACTTAATCCCTATTGTCACTGCAAAAGAAAAAAAAACAAAACTGGCTAAATCATCTCTATCCTAGAATACACAGATTTCTAACCCTGAACCAACCGTCTTACACATTTTAGCGTTTTCTCTGCTCTAATCCATGTACCCTTAAACAACAGTTTAAGCATGTTCGTTTTCCAGAGCAGGGACAACAGTGATATATCTAACACCAGTTAAGTCAGGACCAGAGCTCAGAACCTGAACCATGATGAAACGTTTCTACCCTGATGGACATGGTCTGTTCCAGGATGAAGCCTCCACAGGTTACAACAGCTACTGAATAGTAAATCATAGGCTTTCACACAACACACTGAACCAAATTCTGCTCAAAGACAAGACAATCCATCCACTCGTTCCTGATATAGTATCACTTATTGTTTTGATGATGCTCTGACACCACTTTAGGTATAACGCATGAAAGACTCTGCTATTATATGAAAATCATGCATACGGAGGGGGGTTGGGAGGTGATGCAGCACAAGGTAATTTATGTTAATATTAACCTATTCATGTTACAGTCAGAACTTGAACCTGTGTTACTGTGACATGAAAATAATGCACACCTTCAGACCAATCAATCAGATTCGAGCGTTCAACTGCACAGATCAGGACAACGAGTCTTAAGTTTCTAATGTAACATGAAGCAATGTTTTGCACGATAAAGGGCTAAACATGATGACAATAATACAACTGCCTTTTATTAACAATTAGACAAAGCCTTAAAACTAAGACTGGACAAGAGACAACACAGACATGCAACAAAGAAAAAAAGCCTGGGTTTTTTTTTTTTTTTGAGAGCCACAAATGACAGCCCTTATTTATACAGTAAAAACCACTCCTGGATCTACATTGAGGGGGAAAAAAAAAAAAAAAATCCCACAGACTGTTAGACATCAAATGTCCCCCCGACTTGTGTTGTCCAAGATGTCAATTCTATTGATACATGATGGGGAGAGCCTGTATTTTTGATGCCTGTAGAAAGTCAGATCAAGATGCTGGATCACAAATCTGTAACCAAGTACAGAGTGACCAGTGTGTAGACAAAGCAGCGGCTCTTTCACTTGGATAACGGCTATTTTCTGCTTGGTCACAATCAATTTTAAAATGCAGCTTTGATGCTTGAGGGCGCAAGATGTTAAGTTGACTGGTTGGTATCTAGGTAGCCCAGACGGACCCGAGACGGAGCAAAGACAACATCCATCTTAGACGAGCTGGACCGAAGCTGCCTGGAGGTAACCCTGCAGAAACTGCAATGCATCAGCATTCAGACTTGTACTCAACATGGAGGGAACCTGCCCAAGGAAAGACAGACAGACAATCCGTATAATACCATGTTTAGTAACTTACAAGTCTAAAACAATCCATTGTAATACGAGAACACTGATGTTCATACTGAACTGGCTCGTCACAATGACGACACGCCAGTAGCTGATGACTGCTAACCAACTGTGAACGTCTTATCCATTTCATGATGCTGAATCGCAAAATTGTTTAAGTTATAAATTAAATAGTACTCGGTCACATTTCAGACAGGATATGAAAGACGCATCACTACAGCACCGCTTTTGTGGTCTCCGAATGCAACATTTTTAAATCTATAAATTGTACGTGTATCTGCAGATTGAAGTGTTTAAACAATTTAATAAAATAAAGGAAACGTGAGTCTGACCAGATTGTTATACATGTTTAAGGCATGATGATGGAAGCTAATTATTCAACTTTGACGTGCATCAGATTGAAACCAGATGACCAAACAGTAGTAGTACTGTGTCCTCACCCTTCCAGGGCAGGCTGTGGAGAGTTTGTGTAAAGACTGGGCCAGCATGATTTTAGGGTTGCTGACAGCATCTCCGATAGGATCGTGCTCCTTCTTGCCAGCAAAGGCCAGCTGGGAGAAGGCGGTCTGGTAACCCGGTGTGTCCTCGATGTCAATGAAGTGCTCATCATCAGGGATGCTGTCGTCCTCTGGCAACTCAAATAAACCGATCAGGGCCTGGAGCACAAGAGGCCTGCAGCAAGACAAGAAAAAGTGCTTAAATAGGTAAAGCACTCAGAACTGGATTCTTGAGTTTGGCACCTTCAGTGGAGCGCTTAATACTAAACATTTTCTGCATCATGTTGAGCAAAACATGCAAAAAAAAAAAAGTCGGAAACATTCGCTCAAGATATCCCCACTGGTTTGTGAACTTTCAGGTCAAACAGCACCACTGTAACCTTACCAGAGCTTGGTGTACTCCGTGTCCATCATGGCTGGGCACTCGGTGAGGATTTTGGTGATGCCTACTGCGCAGATCTTCTTCTCCACCTGCCCTGACACTTTCTGCACTTCCGGGATCACGATCTTTTCCAACACCATTCCAAACATCCTGCCAGTCAAAGAAAGCATTTGGTACGGACCGAACTATTTCTATAACTATTTCCGAACTATTAGTTCTATTAAACTCCCAGCAAAAAACATGTAGTACACAGTTTGGATAAGGGGTGTGTGGCTGTGGTTTAACATCCTAATGAGCACAGTACATGGACACGCTTTTAATCCAAGGCTGCTACTACTCAAGTGGAGAACATCAGTACTGTTCAACCCAACATGCATGAACACACTAGTTAACAGTGATCACCAGTGCTAGAACACCACATTACGTGGCTTCAGCAAACTACACCCCTGGAAAAGATTACACTTTAGCTGACATGATTACTCACTTTGGCTGGATGTCATCAAATATCTCCTGCAATGCAATCGCTCCATATTTCACACAATAGAGGTTAATGAAGACAAGAAAACCTGTGGAGAAAAAAAAAAAAAGTCAGGGATCATGAGAAGTTAAGAGTCTGTGGGGCCTCATGTCCGCTAGCAGAATGAAGAGGTGTTCTCTCCACTTACTCTTGATGAACTTTGTGGTCTTGGAGCTCTGCAATCTTTGGAAGAGCAGAATGAAAATCTGCTTCCTATACTGACTAATTGATTCTCTGGTGATTGAAGAAATAAAACAAAAATCAGGACCAAAAAAACCCCTCCTAAACTGAACACAACATTTCAGAGTTCAAGATGTTCACTCACGCCGGCATGTGCTCTACGATGCTGTTAAGCAGGTAAAATCCCTGGTGGTCATTGGCCTTGGAGGCAATGAGCTTCTGGAACACACCGAGGAGACCAGGCTGGAGAAGCAAAGGATGCAGGATATAAAGGAGCACGTTAATCTGATACAGTGGTGCGAGAGTCTCGAGAAGTTCTAAAAGCTAAAAATGGACTGTGGTGGTGTAACAAAGCTGCTGGCTGTGCTGAAAACACCGAACTAGACTGGAGATATTTTTTTATATGGATCTTCATCGACTGTTAGCTCACGTTTATTTCCGCAGCAGCCTGTTGCTCTTTTCTCACAGTATGCCCATTATTTAGTTTTCTCTCGTCTCATTACTTCTTTTATAATCTCCTTAACTAAATAAAACTTTAATATGTAGTTTAATTTGTTGGCATTATTCTGTTTATGTAATTAACTGCAAATCACCGAGCTTCATTTTGGCAAAATACAAGCATATAAAAAGCCCTTCATTCATAATGTATACACCCAGAGCTGTGCAATAAGTAGTACTGCTATAAGTTCAGTTTTAAAAGGGTTCAAGGAGCAAAATTTTAAAAACTGCAATGCAGGAATTCATTTAAGCAATATCACACAAGAGGAAATGCTCTGAATACCAAGTGTTCGCACAGCTGCGATTCGGTTGCAAGCAGAATATTCAGCACAACCTTGTGTGAGATGCTGCTTTTGTACAACAGTTCTATAGGCAAGAAATTTATCAAGTGACATTTTACACACAAAATGGCCCAATATTGTTTATTTTTGCTCCATGAGTGGAAACATTCTAAAGAAGCTACACTCATCGTACTGCACATCAGCTAGTTCACATCCTGTTGCTGAAAATTATTATTTGCCATGTCAACTGATGTTGCTAACACCATTTCGAATTAGGAAATGAAATTTTACCTGACAAGCAGAGTGATACACAGTGAATCATCCCAGTGCTGTTGTACTAAACATCAGCACTCTTGAAACACCATGAGACCAAGCAAATTAGGGCCCCAGAACTAACTGTTGCATAATTAACGATATCCAAGAGCATAATATTGGGTTGTAGGGGAGTTTCATACTGTTACGCCTCTGTTTGGAAACAACAAAACCCAACTAATGCATCAAGTGAGCGCAATCAGCCACTCACGATTTTATCTGCCGCCGAGCTGGCGATGGTGCCTCCTCCTTTCTCCAGGTAGGCCTGCAGGAGACGCACCAGAGGTGGGATGTTACCTGTGCGCTCCCACAGAACAGGCTGCAGCAGGTGAGGGAACAGAGCCATGTAGGAGGAAGGGATGGCATTAGTGTGGATCTCTAGCAGTAAGGACATCACCTGGAACACGTATGGGACAAACTCTGCATGGGGCAAGAGAGATAGAGAGACGTTCAAGTTGTTTCATTAAACTGTTAGTTTTGTCCATTCTTTCTAGGCTGAATCAAATTCCAGCTTGCAAAAGAAAGATCATTAAAATTTGGTTCATAGAAGGAATAAAATAGCAAAAAATATTTTTAGGAAAACAAAAACTACTGCATGAAATGACTTTTTTTTTTAAAAACAGTGGCACAACTTTTACTCTTATGCAAATCAGCAACAGCATGATCCACATGCATGATGAAGTGCTGAGGAACCTGTTGATTAGGTTCAGCTTTATATTCTACATACATATTTATAATTTCCCAATCTTAAATGTCCACAAAACATATATAAAATACACAGTGTTCGCTCACTGCTCTCAAAAGGCATCAGCATTGGTCCTTAACACACACACACCTTTTCTGTTCTAAGAAAAGGTGTTTTGCTGTTCGTTTTGGAGACTCAATACACCCTGCACCTGGAGGCGTTCATGCTCTCAATTAAGATGAATCTGCAAGATGCGTGTTAGATTTCAGGTTGCGAGGACATCGGGGCTAAAAATTGTGTCGCGTGCTGTCAGGATTAAAGATGAAACTGCTAGCTGGTGAAGTCTACGCACCCTGCACATCAGTCCGAAGAATCTCTGTGAATACAGGGAAGAGGGCCTCCTCGAAGCTGCCCACAGTCGCAGGGTTTGCCCTACAGGTGATCCGGATGGACAAGCATAGTGACTCAAACAGGTAGTGATTGAAATGGGGCTTGCTGGGATTCTGGATAGACAACAAACATCAGGTTAAGACTGTTTAAAAGATTGATTTAGCATAAACTTAACATGCTTTTTAATCAAAAATGATTCCTAAAACTTGAGTTCTTTTACTAATTATGGTCACTCAGATATTAAAACAGGTTCCACACACTCATCAGCATTTGTAAAAACAACATTAAAAGACATCATGCCTTGAGTTACACATTAAGAAAACCACATACAGGAACGTCACACTATTTGAAAGAACCAAACTCGCTCATTAAGCGTGACCAAAATCAATTATCTGGGGGATTTTATTATACAGAACAGAAAAAGTACTTAAAAGTTGCAATACTCGCGTTGAAATTAAGATACATCAATGACACGTTTTACACTCATTCATATTAAGAGCAAGTTGCTTTTTGGACAATTACTGGTATTTTAGCTCCTTAAAATTGAAAGACAAAATATTCAATATCGGTTGGACCCTCATACATTCACACCAGCACACAGGACAAAAAGAAACCATTTGCCTTTCTAGAAAATACTGGAACACTTGAAATCAATGTCCCGTCCTGCCTTTAGGACCAAGTCCTGCTTGGGAAATGTCCCCTTTACTGGACGGCTGTTAATCTGCGTCCCGTCTTTATCTACTGCCACGACTGGAGACAGGAGCTGTGAGACTGGACACTGCACAACCTTTTATAGCATGTTCTTTAGGAGTCTTTATTCCAGGAATGCACACATGCAAGGTAAGGACATTCTTACCTTACTGACTAGGAGGAGCTTCTGGGTGAGTTGACCAATCAGCGTCGGGATGTAGGGCACGATGGCTTCCTGGAGAAGCGAGAAGCTTCGCATGACAGCTGTAAATTATCAAATGAGAATTTAAATCTTTTTACATATAAAGACAAATAGTGCATGCTTTATTTTTATATACAAAAGACATAACTGTAGCAGATTTATCATAAACTATAGCAAACTGAACAGGAGGCACCTTTCATGATGTATTCATTCTCTGATGAGCCAGGTATTGCCAGAGCATTGAACAAGTTGTTGAGGAGCTGTTCTGTGAAAGGTGCAATCTCAGCAACTGAGAAGCTAAAGTGTGAGGGGGGGAGGAGGGAAAAAAAAAAAAAAAAAACGTGAACATTAAACGAGTTATAGTGGTCTTCCGGCACCAACACATCTGCTTCTTCCCAAAATGGCTGTACCACAAAGATTTTTATATCATTCCCTCTCAATCTACAAATTTGTGTTAGACAATAAAAACCACAGAGAAGGAACAGCAAATATTCTGGGTAACCCACCCACACCCTGCAGAGTGTCAAGGATGGTTATACAAAACACTTAATTCTTGTTGGATGAACCTTTGGAAAGGATTAACCATAAAACCAATCACATTTAATCAAGTAATAGTCTAACATTTCGTTTTCAGCAGGTCGACCTAAAGTCAATGAAGAACCGACGCAGAACGTAGTGGTACTCACAATGTAGAATTGTTGGCTCCCCTCATGGTAAAGAGTCTCTCTAAAGCATGAGCCGCGTAGGTGTGCTGCACCGTGCTCTCGGCCTGCATGTGAGCAACCAGCAGAGGAACGGTGTCCAGCAGCTGCTCCTTGGGAAGCTGAGACGAGTCCAGAGCAAATAAAAGAAGAAATGAGCACTAGGTTAAACGAAACAATTTTACTATCAGCTCATCCCTTTTACTTGAGACGTCCGTAATCATTTTTAATTGCAAAATATTTACGAAGAATGACATTCCTTAGTATTCCATTAAAGCAGACACCGTACAGCAATATTTCTGGGTCATATATTCCATCACAATGCAGATTTTACAACTCGTTAACATTACATTTTATTGATCAATAGGAGTAGCTTCCACAGCAATAAAACCGTGACAAAATAGAATGTATAAAACAAGCCAACATGATTAAATGTGCGAAAGGGGAGAAGTAACTTACCTGACTCCTGAAGGTCATGACATATTTGATGGCATCGGCTTTTAAGACGGGAAACTCGTTTACTGTAAACAGTGATAACAGGATAAACCTGTGTTACTTCAACCGCGATAGTGCAGATATATTAATCTGGATTAATAAGTGAATCCTGTTTACCATTAGGAGACCTCAGGTCAGGGAGGATGTGGTTCACAAAGAACTCCATCAGGTTCACCAGCTCGTTGGCTTGCGTGATTCCATGCTGCTCAAAAACAAACAAAATCAGATACATCTGTTTTTCTTAAAGACAGCATAACGGATAGCACAATAAAGCAAGCACAGCTCAAGAGTGACTGATGCTCAAATTAAAGGGGTAGATAAACCCAAACCTTCTGTGTCTGGGCTTTGGAAGCTAGTGATGTCACTAGGTAAATAGCAGCATCTTTGTGCTTCCAGTTCACTGCTGGGTTCTTGGCGTATTCAGTCAGCATGGAGTTCACATAGCCAGAGAAGATAGCCGTTACAGGGCCTTCAAAGAACTTGCAGAGTCCTCGCACCAGATCACAGGCAGCTCGCCGCCTTGTGTCAATGTCTAAGAAACAGTGCAACTATCTTTAACATTTTTCACGGCGTTTAAATGTAACCCACACTCTCCCACTGAAAAGGGGTAGATAAAATATTTTCACTTTAAACAGATGTTATTCATATCAACAAGTACTAATCAAATTCATACCGGAGCCTTCAAGGTCTCTTATAATATACTCCTCTGAATTGTCCTCAAATGCTTCTTCATCTGCACCTGCACACAATTTCAAAAACACACAGATTCCAAATAAAGGCAATGTACCAAAATCTGCATAAGCAAAACAAACAAACATTAAGGGTGAGGGAAAGAAAAAAAAAATTGATCCAAAATGCTGCACGTACTTCTGAATTCCATGTTGGGGACGATGACCTTTTCGCAGATGCTGGTGAGTGTGTTCTGATCTTCAAACAGATGCTTGTAGTGTGGCCTCTCACACACCGATGCCAGGAACTGGATGGCATTGCTCACGAGCTGTGAGAGCCAACAATAAACCCCATGAGAATGTTTCACAGAAAACTTCAGGAAAAATCACTTAAATCCTGGGTCTTTCTGAACAGTCCAGTGCCGTCTGGATCCGTGGTTCTCAATGGTGTAAAGTGTGAACGGTTCTCAAAGTAGCGTGCCATGGAATTTTGAGGAAACCATTGCCCTTTTTTTTTTTTTTTAAATGCCTTTAGTCTAATTCTCATTTTGATTTCAAAATAAATTTGGGTCTGGGGAAGAGGATTATTGTAGAGAACAGAAAAGGTGGAGACCAAGTGTCATGTGCACACTTACACCCTGAAAAATTTATATTTTATGTTCTATTCATTGATGTGTGTTTTTTTTTTTTTTATTTAAGTATGTTGCTGGTTCAGGGGCAGCACAGCAGTGTAGTGGTTAGCACCATCACCTCACAAGAAGGTTCTGTGTTCAAGCCCAGTGGCTGACAGGGGCCTTTCTGTGTGGAGTTTGCATGTTCTCCCCATGTCTGCGTGGGTTTCCTCACACAGTCCAAAGACATGCGGGTTAGGCTAATTGGTGGCTCTAAATTGACCGTAGGTGTGAATGGTTGTTTGTCTCCGTGTCTCAGCCCTGCGATGATCCTGTGACCAGGGTTTACCCCAACTCTCACCCACTGTCAACTGGGATAGGCTCCAGCTTTCCCTGCACAGGATAAGCAGTGATGGCTAATGGATGGATGATGTTGCTGTTCATGCTGCCGCACTACATTGGACAAGTTCTTGCTCCAATGCATGTGAATGTGTTTTTAATAAATTATTAATTGCCTGTCTGATTTAACCATCTGCTTGATCATTATTTGACCGTCTGCTGTACTGCAATAGGAGACAAATCTCGCTAATGAGATTATATTCAATCAAAGTGTGTGACATTCTTCATCATTAACTAAGTTGGTGTGCCTTGATGTTCTGGTTTGACCGCTGATGTGCCTTAGTACCAAAAATGTTGAAAACTCCTGGTCTAGATGATGCTCTGGCCACCATTTGCCTACATCCCAGAGCAACCAAAAGGTGTAAAACAAACCGAGTAACCTAAAGCCGTGACCCACCAAGTCATATTTGACCTCTTGCCCCGTGGTGACCAGCAGGTTCCATATGGCCGTGACGAAGCGAGGCAGGTAGGGCTGAAACTCCTCATCGTACTTCTGAGCATAAAGAGCTGCGTTATCGCAGATCTGGGATTTCAGCAGCTCCAAGAGACCAGCTTCCTCCTCATCCTGAAACATGAGCAAGGTACAATAAACTCATTTTCCACCAAAGTCAATGACCAAGAAAGCTTTGACAGACCAACTAAGGACCAAAAGAGCTGACATGTTACCTTGGGTATGATTTCCTGATAACATACTACAATGTATGGTAAGGGTGAGTGACATCATAATGAAACAAAGCTGAATATACTTCTCAGAATATATATTGATATCAGAACAACTACACGGTTTGAGTGACCACTAGCTGACCGGATGAGTATTATTATTTTTATGTGGCAATAGGCCTGCAGTGTTGTTGCTTCACAGCTTCAGGAGTTCCCAGTTAAATCCTGAGCTTGGTTTACAATCTGTGCAGCGTTTCACATGTCCTCCCCTTGTCTGTGTGTACTCTGGTTTTCACGCCCCCTCACAAAACATGCTGGTAGGTGGATTAGCTAGCTAGTATAAACTGGCCCTAGGTGTAACGTGTGTGCGCGCGTCAATGAACTGATGTCTGATCCAGGCAGGCTTGTAGTATTCGAGTCCAGGATTCTGACTCAAGTCCAACTCATGCGCTAATTTTAAAGACTCGTGACTCGACTTGGACTTCAGCATAGATGACTCAGTCTCATGTATTAACTGCTTTCAGACTCGTGAATTGGACATGAGGACTTGGATTTATTTTTTCTAGCATGCCATAATAATTTGGCACAAGATATTTATATCTACATTAAATTTTTATACTAATTTTGTGAACTGTATCAAAATGAATGTTCTCCCCAAGTTTCTTTACTTGTTTCAATGTATCCCACTTTATCTTCCTAAATCTTTTTTTAAATCTATTGACAAGGCTTTAATTTCATTTATATGGGATGGGAGGAAGCCTCGAATAAGGTTAGAACTGTTACAGAGGCCCAAAACCCAAGGTGGCTTAGCTCTTCCAAATTTTTGTCATTATTACTGGGCTTCAAATGTTCAAAAAATTATGTATTGGCTCCATTCTCCAGACACCGACTGGTGCCACTTGGAAGCTGCATCTTGCATTTCCACCTCTCTTAAAGCCTTAGTCACCTCCAGCCTCCCTCTCTGTCTCTCACAATACAGTAACAACCCTATAGTCATAAATACCCTCAAGATATGGGTTCAACTTAGGCAGAACTTTGGGTTTAAAAACCTTTTACATCTAAGTCCCATACACAATAATCACCTTTTCCCCCCAGCTAAGTTAGACTCTGAATTTATTCTCTGGCAGAAACAAGGCATTCGTAACTTTAAGGATATGTACATGAACTCTATTTTCGCAAGCTTTGCGGATCTTTCGCACAAATTTGGCCTCCCTCGGTCTAGCCTATTCCGATATTTCCAAGTCCGGCACTTCCTGCAACATCACGATCCCAACTTTCCATATATAACATCACCTTCTGGTCTAGATGATTTGTTAAGGCCCCCATTCGATCCTAAAAGACTTACCTCAAGAATTAGTGATTGTATAACCTCTTTTAAAAACACGACACTGGCAAAAATCAGAGCAGACTGGGTGGATGAGCTGGGGGAGGACTTGGAAGAGGGCACTTGGGAAAGCGCTCTTCTAAGAGTAAACGACAGCACTTCCTGTGCCCAGTTGAGCATTATACAATTCAAGATTCTACATCGTTTCCATTATTCCAAAGCAAGACTGGCTAAAATATATCCAAACATAGATCCAAGTTGTGAAAGATGTCGAAACACTCCTGCTAATTTAACGCATATGTTTTGGTCGTGTCCAGCTCTGGCATCCTATTGGTCTACCATTTTTAAAACCTTGTCAGAAGCTTTGAATATCAATCTTCAACCTAATGCAGCTATGGCCATATTTGGTACCTCTGACAGAAGACATATAGCATTAAGAAAGAGTTATAAAAACATAATTGCCTTTACGACGCTGCTTGCACGTAGAAGGATACTATTACATTGGAAATCCAAAAATCCACCTAAAGCGTCCCTGTGGTTTAGCGATCTGTCACAATTCATACAATTAGAGAAAATAAAATATACTCTCAGGGGTTCTAGGGACAAATTCTT
>JAOANJ010000019.1:31919752-31934821 GCA_026413345.1 Ariopsis seemanni
TGATGACCTGGCGACTTGTCCAGGGTGTACCCCGCCTCTCACCCAGAGTCAGCTGGGATAGGCTCCAGCTTGCCTGCGACCCTGTAGGACAGGATAAGCGGCTACAGATGACGGATGGATGGACATTACACCATAGAATGGAGGTGGAGGCGAAGTAGAAAATGCAAGTTTTGGTTGACAATAATAGTGTCCAGCTTTGTGGCTCCAAAAGAAGTAGGTTACTCTAAGGGGCAAGATCTAACTTGTGATGGAATCTAAAACCTGACTGGTTGAAATTAAACCTCGCTCTAAAACTTGTCCTGGCTCTGGAGAAAATCGTAAAGACGTGGTCCATTTTTTGTGCGTAATTTGTTATATGCTAATAGCGATCACTGCAAGACTTGCCCAGTGTTAATTATCTTGCGTTTTGGATCTTTTCGCAATGTCAGATTTGTTAAAGTTGTTAGTAATGTTCACTTGCCGCTTTGACATATTGACCGTCGTGAGCTGAACGTGTGCGGTTCCTTTCGTTTTTAGTATAATGTTACCCGTGTAACAAAACCTCGATACCTCTATTATGGGACCACCATGAAATAAGTTTATAACTTTTTGGTGCTATCCTGTTGTCACTTTTTACTTATGTATTAACTTTGTACTCCATTAATGACAATAAAGATCTCAATCAATCAAATCATGTGATTTTTACTGGGGGGAAAAAAAAAAAAAGCGAATCAACAGACTTGACTTCTATGAAGTGTAAATCTAACTCTGTTAGATCACGCATAAGCAGGATTGGCACAGATACTAGTAAACAATGTCTGCTGTCATAGCACAAATGTCATTGTTGAAGTCTAAAAAGATCACTTTCCTCAGTGAATAAAAACAAACAAAGCGTGCCACATAAAAATACAAGTACATTTTTTATTCTTTTGAAAAAACAAGCAAACAAAAAAGTAGCTAGAGATGCAGTGTTTATAGTTGGCAAAATCGCTGGCTGCTAGCAGTTATTGACAGGGCTGCTATATATTGGAAGACTGAAAGAGAAATACAATGCGTTTCAATAACCGTAGATGGTGAAAGTCTTCTGGGATAGTCGACAAATTTTTTCGAGGAACATGTTTCAGAGCAGGAACCACACTACTGAAACGGACCTTTCAACCTGTGAAGATGTATGCATATTGTTGTATAGAACCAAGCCTTAGTTTCCCATTTTGTTGCCTTAACAAACCTAATTCAACTCATGCAGGGATTTGATAAGTAGATGATGCATTAACCTTTCTTATCAAACATGAG
This sequence comes from Ariopsis seemanni, assembly GCA_026413345.1. Classification (NCBI taxonomy): domain Eukaryota; kingdom Metazoa; phylum Chordata; class Actinopteri; order Siluriformes; family Ariidae; genus Ariopsis; species Ariopsis seemanni. The sequence continues at coordinate 31,921,025 of JAOANJ010000019.1, forward strand.
CACTAGGCTCAGTGACACATTTGTGGCAAGATTTATTTATGAGAAAACTCTCTGGGATGCTTTGGCTTCCTTGTGAACCACAGGACTGGAAACTTATTTGCATGCATTATATAGACTTCCTGCATTTAAGCAGAGAAATATTAACTTGAGCAGTCATGTGGTCCGACAAAGCTAGGAGTTTGGCACTCTCATACTGGATTATATTGGATAAGCTCTTTTTTTTCCTCATATCAGACTGACTGGCTTATTCTGTGCGATGAATTTGTGTATTGTTAACCAACACTTCAATGATCATGCATGTGAACATCGGACACCAAGTGTCAAAGAACGTCTGGGGGATTTCAAATACAGTTCACAGAAGGTTGCTAATATTCGACAAGCAATTCATTTGAAGAATAATCCCATTATTTATAACGTCTGAATACATTTTTTTATGCATGCAGACCAACATGTTCACGTAAAACAAAAGTTTCCATTTTAAAAAGACTGCAGAGTTAGATTTGGGGTGGAAGATATACCCAACTAAAATGTGAAATTTTATTTGCGGTCGTCACTTGTGAGCGTTGTTAAAAAAATTTGCCTCACACACTAACCCATTCGGATACAAGGAAAAATGCTGTGTGTACAATTGTACACATTATGTCCGAAGGGCCTAAACTAAGATTAATCACTTTTAGAGGTGCCGGTTGGCAGAATTAAAATAATTTATTCTGTTAAACTTCCAAACAAAAGAGATATGTATAATTAGGCACTGCCTAAAAGCGGAGCTCCCGATGAGTGTAAAATGTGTTAGTAAATACATAATCCCATGTTATTTAAAAAAAAAAAAGTGCTGGATAAAAACCCATCTATCTTATGTAAACAACGATACAAATCTCATTGTCCGGCAGTCAAATGTTTATGAGGTACGCGGCCTTACACTTACGATCGAGTACCCTGTGGTGGTACACGTACGTACTTTGTACAGTCGTAAAAGCCATCAAAAATCAGGTCTTTGCATTACCATACTTTACTCTGTGAAAACAATAATCTTTGCATGTATGCATAGCAAACAGTGTCTCTATTTTTGACTATGGATGCTTCAGAAGCTTCTCTGAATCATCATTATTATTATTTTTCATGGTTCGTAGCCTTCCCTGAAATGACACATGATCAATAGCAAAAATCTGACCAATTCCACAGTGGATGCAATCTCTGACTCTCTCATCACAATTATGTTTGGACTGAACTGCACCCATGAGCACATCTGTTCACTCTGGCTTTCTGACATGAAGCTCTTTCAAATGAAAGATCTTTAGGTTTTGTATTTATGACCACTCTGATGATCTGAACACAGATTATCCTTATCAACGGTGAAGATAAGAACAGGGCAGACAAAATTTGAGCGACGAGATTGTAAGCAAAGGAACAAAGTACAGTTCGTCAATTCACTAACCTGGATTTCAAATGGAAAGGAAAAAAAAAGAGGCAGGCTACAAGAGGGAATCTTGTTCAAAAGGGTTTAGCAGCAGATGAAAAGCTACTGCATATGCCGTGTCCTATTTAATCAGAGCAGTCGAGATTAAAAAGCCTAAAGCTGTGGAAACTGGACAAGAGTGACAAATTAATAGAAAAATGGTGGCTCTGATATACTGCTATGATTTGTGTTCATATGTCCCTTTAGAGTGGAGTGTCTGATCACTTTCATCCTATGATGGAACATTTATTATGGGTGTGGGGTCTTTCAGGATGACCCCGCCCCCATTCATAAGGTACAATGGTTCACGAAATGATGAGGCCACACTATAGCCTTCACACTCACTGGACTGGACACTCAACACCTATGGGAGATTTTGGAGCTATATTTCTGGCAGCGCTTGCAAACACCATCATCAAAACGTCAACTGAAGAAATATCTTTCAGAAGAATGGTGTTCAACCCTCGTGTATGGTTCCCGAGACTTGTAGAATTATTGCCAAGGATCACTGAAGATGTTTTGGCAGCTTGGGGTGGCTCAGCACCTTACAAACAGACTTTGTTGTTTTTCCTTTAATTAACACATTTATCATGTTGGGTTATGACCGATTTGCATTCATCCTAACATACCATAAACTAGTGATAGATTAGATAAATATTAAGCCAGCAAAACAGTTTTTCTTTTCTTATAACATAACGTATCGCCAAAAGTTAAAGGGCAGGCAGCTTTAATTCACCATCTAGAGTCCCAGTTTGGGCATTTCCTAGTGATGGTGCTCTAATTTCTCACCGAGTTGGACAGCAGGAGGTGGTGAGGAGGCGTGGAGGAAATCATTAAGATGTATGGGGTGCTTGGAGTGTGTTTAAGTGGCTATGCTAATGTGTTTTTGCTGTGTGCATATTAGAGTTAGGGTTGAATGAATGGCAATCCACATGAGATTACACAGGAGGTGAGCAACTGGAGTGAGGAAGACTAAGAAGGAGAAACGGAGGCTGTGGCTCAGTGGCATGGTAATGGATGAGACTGGAGTCTTACACACACACACACACAGCCATGGGGCAAAATTCCCCAACCGCAGAACTGTAACCAACCTAGCAAGCCACCGAGTCTTTCCTTAAAACACAGACATTTCCATGCAGACTAAACAGCATGAGCACAGCTGTAGCTGCAAAGAGCCGCATGAGAACATACGACTTTATTCGATCAGTTTGTCAGCGTTCTCTTGATTACGTGTCATGTTGCATGAGTAACCATGGAGGAAAAAAAAAAAATTCTCCACAGTAGTGGAACGAAGACTGACTCGTACAAAAACATACAGCAAGGTCAATTTGCTTCTTAATGCTTCAGAAGCACAGGAACAAAACAAACCTGAAAAGAACTGCTGCGTTTCATATGTAACATGGTGTTTGTTGATGATTCTAATGAGTTAATGAATCATTTGGGGGGCGTCATACCGATGAATCGCTCCAGCCAGGAGTCCAAGAGAGCAAAATTGGCCTTGCATTCTGAGTAGAACGGGTGCCATACTAGTATACTCCGGTCAATCAGACCGGCACCTAATTAATCGTGACCGTGTGCGAGTTCATGTATGCAGAAGATGGCGAATAGCGCTTTCCTCTGAATGCATTATGCTGCTAATATCTTGTAAACGGTAGCCAGAAATAAATAATATGATTATTAATGGTCTAGAAACATTCTCAAATAAAGACCAATTCATCCATAATTAATTCTGATCATTACATAACGAATCATACACACGCATTTCATTTCATCAGAAAGAGCCAAGCAAGCATGGAAGGTTTGTTCAAACTACGACACAGTACTACAGTACAATCAAAGCCTGGAGTCATACTGAAGTTTACATGGTGAAAGAACAAAGGATTCGTGCAGCCATTAAAGTTTAAAATGAGACACGGCCCTGGAGGTTCACATACGGATTGGCACGTCCACGGAAATATTCACACTGCTACACATCACACTCAAGTTCACACGCACAGAATGACAAATTTAGTCCTTAAGCCGTGTCTGTTAATATGGGACTTTTCAGAAGGACAGTGTTCCCCAGTCTTAATGTGTGGTTAAATATTAAGCAAGAGCAGTGGAAGAAATGAGTCGATGAGCAGAGAAGCAGACAGCTGGGCTGTGCAGGGCTTTCCATCTGCATGGTGTGTGCGCGCGCATGTTTAAAATTCCACACACATACTGATGACATACTGAGTGCATAAAGATGTTAGTATTTAAATGTACTTGAATATTAATGAGATCATAATGAACAACAGCACGAACGCTACATTGTGCCTTGGTATCGAGCCATGAAAGCTGAAAATTGTGCCGCATTTGATCAGAAACTTAATTTGTGCATATTTACCCACATCATTGCTTTCTTGATACTGACATTTTCTTCTTCACCTCATCATGAAGGAATCATTTTAGGCAGAATCCCAAACTGCTTTCTGTTCACTATATATATATATGATCACTATAGGATACGAGTTCGATGTTAAGTCGAACTGTTAAGTTCGACGGCAACACGTCCGAGGCTTTCGACATTAACAATGGTGTTAAACAAGGATGTGTACTAGCTCCAACTCTCTTCAACATCATCTCCATTCTCCTGAAACATGCTTTTGGGTCAGCCGATGAAGGCGTCCTGCTACGTACTCGATCAGACGGGAAACTATTCAACCCAGCTCGTCTCCGAGCCAAGACCAAAGTCCGCAAGCGTACGCTACGCGACCTTCTATTCGCTGACGATGCTGCTCTTGTTGCACACAGTGAAAGAGAGCTGCAGACCCTCCTGGACCGATTTTCAAGCGCTTGTGCGGCATGTCTTACTATCAGCCTGAAGAAGACGAAAGTCATGCACCAAGGGTCTGAAGCCACGCCTACTCTAACCATCAGTGACTACACCCTGGAAGTCGTCCCACGGTTTACCCATCTTGGTTCCACCACCACTGCAAACGGATCCCTGGATGCGGAACTCGGGAAAAGAATTGGTAAAGCAGCAACAAACATGACGAAGCTTTCCTCCCGAGTGTGGGAAAATAAGAAACTGACTACCCAGACGAAGATTGCCGTATACCGTGCCTGTATTTTGAGCACCTTGCTCTATGGCAGCGAATCATGGCCCACTTACCGTATGCAGGGCGGGAAAAGCGATGACACACTTTCCATATGAGATGTCTACGCCGTATCCTTTTGATTAAATGGACGGACAAAGTATCCAACAACGATGTACTCAAGAGATCTGGTGTCCCCTTGCTTTTCACCCTACTCAGGCAACGCAGGTTGAGGTGGCTGGGCCACGTACATCAGATGATGGACGGTCGAATCCCAAAGGACCTCCTTTACGGCGAACTGGAATACCGGTACGGTTCAAGGCCCGTGAGTCGTCCGAAGCTTTGCTTCAGGGACGCATGCAAGAGAGATATCATTGCAATCGGCCTGGCTGTTGATAACTGGGAGCTCTTTGCCGCAGATGGAAGACCAGTTGCAGCATGTCCCTTGAAGCAGGAAAGAGGAGGATAAGGAACGAGGCCATGGCGAAAAGGGAGAGAAAAAAGGCGGCTAGAAGTGTTCCGTCAACATCGGATTTCGTGTGCGTTGTCTGTGGTCGACCCTGCCGTTCAAGGATCGGGCTCTTCAGCCAAAAGAAGCGGTGTCATCTCTTGCGCTAAAGTCATGGACATGCGTCCGAAGACAGCCTACTACTATAGGATATAAAAACGATGGTGCTGGAGAACCCTTTTTGAAATTCATCCTCATTATTTTTATTCTTCTTTTTTTTTTTTTAAACTCTTAACTAGGAGTATGCAACACACATGAAAAAAGCCGCTGAGAAGAACTCATCATTGTGGTTTCATCTCATCCTGTCATGTACTGTCCGACCTCTGAGTAAACGCGTAAAGACATTATGAAGAAAGATAAAGCTTGAAAGGAAATAGCAGAAATCATTGGTGGCTCGGGTTATTTAATAAAAACGTTTAGGTGGCAAGTAATTGACTTTTTTTAGGTGGTGACTACAAGACGATGAGTTAAAAAAAAAAAATAATGTATCCTAAATTTATATCCATGGTGGTTGTTGTTATAAACTACTTCCTGCTGACTGGTTATGTGAGTGTGTGGAGTGACAGGGCTGAAAATGTGTCTGAGTGTGTGTGATCGTGCAGAAATGGCCGTGTCTGTGCCGGCACAGACTCCCTGCTGAGATCTGTCTAGAACGCAGGCAGGCAAACACATCCACTCCCTACACCCTAGTGGAACCTGCTGAGAGCGCGCGTGCGCGCGCGCACACACACACTACTTGTATCCACTCACCAAAGCTAGCATGTTGTATGAAATATGCATCTCTAATGGCTTGGGAGTCTTCATTGGTCTTCATGACCATCATCCTATCTACTCCATATGTCAGTAACAACAGAGAAATTACATCTAACTACGCTAACAACTGGCCAGATAATAGCATCATCACACATCTGCGCCACAACCTGCACCTTCACCCGCATTACAATCATCCTCGCTGCCAACAAGCTGATTACAACCATCATCATCTACGGCTGGAGAAAACAAATTTATCCCGCTGTCATCTAAACAACCACTTCTGCTACAATCCCAGCAATCATCCTCATCAGAGTTCTTCATCATCCTGTACTCATAACACAGCTTCACCAATGGCTGACAGCAGCAGCTGTTTCTACTACACGTTACAACTAATCTCCTGTTAGCAGCTTCCTACAACGTCACTGTGACTTTGCCTTTCTCTCTTTCTCACTCACACACACACTTGGCATAGCTTTATGACTAGCAGGCCAGAATGTTATCGAGTGCATTCATGCCTTTAACTGCCTGAGAAAGGGGCAGATTCTTTGGAGGTCACTCAATAGCAACATCCATATGTTCATTTCAGTCTTTTTCCTGCCTGCCTGCCTGCCTGCCTACTTCAGCAGTATTCCAAACAGGATTTGGAATTTGACCTTCAACCTTTAGGAGTCAAGTGTGTCATATGCAGTGGTGGTGAAGTAAGGTAGGCGGGGCCATTATGCACAGCAATGTGACGAGAACCAATCCGAGTGAGTGAGGGACGCTGGTTAAATCAGACGCGCCACGTTCCCTTTCGGCTGTCTGCCCATTTTCTGGTTTCAGCTTTGCAAATACGTACTCGTGAAGTCTGTATATTATTGTGGTAATTTATTCAGCTATTAATTACAACTGCATTTAAATAATCTACACAGGGCAGATTTTTTTTCCCCCCTCGACCAAGCCTCATGACTCAGCTTCATCATCTTCATGTCATCTCAGTACTTCTCTCTTTCAGCAGCAGCATCTTGGGGACACCGAATGGTGTCGGAATTGGAGGACTTTTCCAGGACTTTAAAAAACATGACCAACTTTAGTCTATTTAATGCCTGGAAAACACCCGGCACCAGCTGTAGGACTGCGTTTCTTTCACTTGACCTGTTGGTCACATGCTATTTCTCTTAAAAGGCTTTCTCGGTAGTTGTGATGCAACCTGCGAGTTACACAGTTTAGTGTTTCCCTTGCCCTAGCGCACACAACCTGACTCATCATTTATTTATCGAGGCTGTGTGGTAGGTTAAAGCGGACGCTAAAGACCGCAGTAAACGGTTCCTCCAGCACAGATCTCAGAAACCTCAGCCTCTTAACCTCTCGAGAACTAGATGGTTTTGGTCAGGCTATTAGTGACATTATGCACTACTTCATGAACTACTTTAGGCTGCCTGTGGATTGGTCTTTAAAGATCTGGAGCTATTTTTGGATTTCTATAAATCCAGACATTTATCAGCCTTATCTGATGTTTTCTAGCTGTTCATGAATATTTTATGTGACATATCGAAAATTCCCTAAAATATTGCACTGGTAACATTTAAACTGTAGAAACATCAACATAAATGTTATAATTTTAGGCTTTACATCTAGCTAGGTCTTCACCACGTTGCAGGAGTGTTGTTATACGTTAACCTTCATTAGATCCTTCCGTAGGCTATACACTGCTCACCTAACCTTCATAGAAACTTCTGTATACACTACTAGCCTAAAACTCCCACCTAGGTTTACTTGAAACTATACAGAGCAAACATACAAGCTGTAGTGTTTGTTTATTTATTTCCCCCCCATTGTGTTTGACCCCATTGGTGATGGTCACCAGTGGTCACATCCTAATGATGGACTGGGACGGACGGACGGACTGATACTTGGTAAACAGTCAGTAATTGTACACCTAGACCCAACAGTTACAATTACAGATATACTGTAGATAAAATCCCTCTTGATATCTTTTTAAAAAGGTATGGATGGACAAAACTACTGAACGCACAGGCAGTCTGTGAATGTAGAACCTCTGGAACATTATGTGCACTGGGAGATTCCTTGCGCTTTAGAGCTATAAAGGAGAACATTATGGAGACTGCGAAAGTGACTGAACTCCAGAGCCATATGGTGCTGTCCGCTGCTCTGCTAATTTACTCACCATGATGCACAACTCCTCTCAGACCATGGATTATTGGGTCTACTGCAGGATTGTCTCTCTGTCCAACCTGAGAGAGAGAGAGAGAGAGAGAGAGAGAGAGAGAGAGAGAGAGATACTTGAGTCCCATCCTGTGATTGAAAAAAATCCCCTCAACATCAACAATCATACTTTTTTAAATTATACTGCATTATTAAACGTTGGTTTTGGGAACCTTTTTTGCAGAGAAAAAGAGAAAATCAACGTTACAGCTACAAATAAATAAAAAAATACACAAGAGAAAAAGAAGACAAACAGAACTGATTGCATTTCCTTATCAGAGCGACATCAATGCTCTGAGCTGATACCATAACAGCTAAACTGCAGACTTGTGTGACTTCACACACACACACACACACACATATCACCGTTAAAACTCTCAGTCCTGGAAGGCTGACCTACCTTGCCTTTTGCGAATTATGTTTATTTATGAATTACATGAACGTGTGCCATCGTGAATGGACTCTCCCACAAAAAGAGAGTTGTTCCCTCAGGGACTTTGAACAGGAAGCTGAAATGTTCTCAATCCAAACCACTGAAACCCAGAACAGCACTTTGACATGATGTCCTTAGCCTGGAATAATTGTTTTATATCTTCTCCGTCTGTGAGTGTGCGTGCTTGAATGTTTTCCCACAAATTTGCTTGTGACATGAAAGAAAGCTTATTACGAAAAACGCACATTGTGACAGCTTTGACACTTTTCTTTTTATTAATTCTGTCATTAGCATTTGCTTTTGCAATAATTATCACACAGCGAACACTTACTGTATCAATAAGATCTAAAATCTTGTGTTTATGAAGCAGCTGCTGAACTGTGAGCTGAACTGATAATTGGAGAGAGAAATAGCAAGACGGAAGAGAGAGAGAGAGAGAGGCAGAATAATGACATTTAACGTATACCTGTCCATATGTTAATTAAAAAGATATAACTAGACGATAACTAGAATTTTCTGCTTCTGCATCTGGGGGGGAACAGCCAAAAACAAAACAGCATGGCGAGGCAGAAAGACAATCTCTGCAGCAGTGAGTGCTTTTAAAGATTCCCCTGAAGACTGCAGGCAGGAGACAGGATTTGACAGAGAGGACCCAGGGGTCAGGGCTATTGTTCAAGATACATCTCTCTCTCTCTCTCTCTCTCTCCCTCTCTCTGTGTGTGTGTGTGCGCGCGCGCGCGTGTTTAGTTCTGGAGAGGAAGCCAACAGCGTTGGAGGCACATCTAACTGACGTTCCCAGGAGGGAGGAGTTGAAACCGCTTCAGACACATCCACTGGCCTGCCACCATACACGTCTTTTCCTCCATCTATCTCTCCTTTCTCTCTTTTCCTCCTTAATCCCTATTCCTCCCTCCCACCCCCACCCCAATAAATCTCCTTCAGCCCAAAAGCTCCTGTTGCTGCTGAGGGAATTAGAGATGGAACCAGGAGGAAGCATGTGCAGCAGTTGCTGATATAAAAAAATAAAAATAAAAAAAAAACAACAACATGATGCCAGAGCTTTAAAGAAATAAAAATAAAGCCCAACATGAAGCCCTGTCACAGGAACCCGACAGTGATTTACAAAACAACACAGACTCCGTGATGTACCTGATGACTTTTTTGAGCTGCTCTCTTGCTTTTGACGCGGACGAACATGTTCCCAAAGCATTAAGCTCTGAGATGAACAACAGAGGAATCGGTCTTTTGATCCACATACATGCGTCTAAATCTTCACTACTAAGTGCTGAAATTCCCACAACATCCTCTTTATTTGAACAACATAAAACAACCACACCGCTTGTCAGTCAAGTCACAAATCTAAACTTCGCCAAAGAAACGCACCCACTCATACGAGGGCTGAACTATTGACCCGATCAAAGTGTTTATCCTCTTTAATTAATTTAACATATTAGCTTTATTACTTAAGCTAATAAAGTTAGATAATTGGTCAAACGTTAGCAAGATTTATTAACTCGATCACATAAACAAAGCTTGCCATTTTATATTTAGCAGTCAATTAAGTTAACTAAAGATCAGCCTTATTTAAAAAACAATCTGCACTAAATATTCCATTACCGGTATGTAACGCTGGATTATTTACTGCCCGAGTTAATGTTAACAAACCGCAAACTTCATCCATGATGCATCATAAACTCTTATCGATCGATATTTGCTTAAATATTAACTAAATACTGAACACTCACATGAGTGCCATGAGAATTACTGTTTGCGATTAAAAAAGTACAGATAAATGTCTGATGTCACTAAAGGTTAATAAATAAACAAACTAAATTATCAGTTCATTTCATCACTTATAATTCTGCTAATTAGCCAGCAGTGATGTGTTTTACAGGACATTAATTATTGCTGGTCACTTAATTTTGGTGTTCACTGAACAAGCTTTAGTTGCAGATGTTCACTTATTAGTTAATTTATTAATTCATATGGATGTTAATGAATCTGCTAACGTTACTTGTGGTTTACTGAAGTTCATGCGACTTCATGCTAGAAATAATGTGAGTTTATTTCTCTAATTGGACTACGCAGAAGGCGGCGATTAATTTGGGTATAACAGCAAGCCTGTCGCACTTAATACCTTACTGTTTCTATAGTAACAGCAAATTCACAGATGCTGCAAGTTTAATAAGTGAATTAAACAAACATGACTTGTCAATCTTTAGTCAATGTGTGACACGATGTTATAAAACAACAAGAACTTACTAATCATTTTTCTGCTCGTTTACTTGAAAAGCTATAATTTTATAGTGTGAAGGTATTATACTGTATAATTTGTAAAGACAATGCTGCCTATGTTATGGATGAAAATGACAGAATGATAAAATTAAATAGAAACCATTTATAGGATAAATAATGAGAAAATTGCCAACAGTGCAAAACAATACGTTTACTAATTACGAAGATGTCGGCATAATATACTGTTTTCACTACTGTTTCCAGGTGTTTCCTTTTTAGATGTCGCAGGATTGATTCAGTCTGAAACTTTGTTCGCTTGCTGTCTGTAGTCATGCATGTGAAACAGTAGGCTACGTTGATTAAGCACAGGAGGAAAGTTGCAGCTCGTGAAGGTAATCCGAGATGAATCTGCTTATCGCATGGTGAGAGTGTAGAAATGTAATAAATCTCCTGAAGATCACCGCTAGGAGGAAATACATTGATGTAGCACTGGCTGGAGGAGGCACACAATAAAAATAAAAAAGAAAGAAAGACAAAAACAGTGTCGCAGTGACGTTTTTCCATTTAGATATAATTTGCACTAGCTGGGAATACTGTACGTAACCTGAATCAAAATGGCTTAGATGTGTTTATTTGCTCTTCTTTCCGATGTCACTCCATTTAATAATACACAAGCCCATCTGCTCTGCACGCACACACACACCTGGAGCACATTTCACTGTAGAAATAAATGGTCCACTTTCTTAAACATAGCTTTAAGGCCTATGGTTTATCTCCAAAGCTAAAAATAACACAATCACTAAAGCGCATGAAATATTACACAACGAAGAAAGCAAGGGATGCTCGTTTGTTATATTGTGCATAAATAAGGCTTGGAGAGTGATCTGCAAAAGCAAAAATCCGCTCTTGTGAAACTCGATGATGAAATGAGGAGTGTTTTAAGGCACAGATTATCTTGAAAAATCACTCGCACAATCAATCAATCAATCAATCAGGACCTGGACACGTTCTCAGAAACACTGATAATTTCCTGGAGGTGGACTGAGAGAGAGCGTGACGTGCGTTTGTGGAGGTACAGCTCTGAAAGGCGGCACGGATCCAAATGAGGTTAGCGCAGCATCATAGGGCAAAATGATGGTAATAAATGAATATGGTAGAAGTTATGATGGCTGTCCATTATGATCAGAGATGGACAGATGAAGAGGTGGGATTATGAATAAATCTGCCTAATGTGATGCCCAAGTAATTTAGCAGACTGTGCTAAATAATAAGAGAGCAGAAATTCTCAGTAGAGCAGTGGTGCTCAGTGTGTGGACTGGGTTCTCCCAGTGTGCTGCAGGGGGTTGTGTTGTAATTTAAAGGAGCTGTTCGGAACTTCCTGAGCCCTCTGTTGCCTGTGAGGTGAACTGCAGCTGCAATGAAAACATCGTCAACTCTTGAGAATGATTTTTTTTCTGAAACGATCCTAACCTTCAAGGAAGAAAAAATATATATATACGAGTTAAGCAAACTAGCTGATGGAACTATTTTCAGGGCCAGAAAAACATACACAGAAGCCTGAAACAAAGAAACTAGCCAGGGAATTTCATGAATCACGATTTATGTTAACCCCTTCAATGCCCTTGGACGAGTCACGTACGTCATGAAATCTTTTACCGCTGTGCCTTATGACGTACGCTACTCATCAAACACCTTCTTTTATGTACCTTACATGGCACGTTACTTTCACTCCACAAAATGCCTAAAACATTCTTCCGTCGTAAGGCACAGCGGTAAAAGATTTCATGTTGTACATGACTTGTCCAAGGGGTTAGTGTTAGTAATTCGAATTTCTACAGATCTACATCTAGAGTCTCGATCTATCGGTCCTAACCTTTGACTGAATTTGTTTAGTTCTCAACTTCTAGATCTACTTAACAGAGATGCTAAGTTCTGTTAGCTCCTTGCTCCTTTAACCAATTCTTTTCTCTTTCATGCCTTTGTAGGCATCGCTGCTTTTCACGTGTACCTTGCTGCACTGACTCATTACTTTAATAAGACAAAATGGTCGACAGAGCATGTCTTTGACCCTGCGCTAATAGTGTGTTGTGATTGATCAACATGTAACACTTTCACTGCAAGTCAGCAACGCTCTTTCAGTGGCGGAACGTATGTGCCGAGCGCTCGGAAAGTTCTGGAAAATTATGAGTAAGGGCGCATATAAATTTGGGCACGGCGTTTGTATTTGAAGGCAGGGCGCACGGTCTGGAGGGCAAGGCGTAGAGCCTTGGTTGGAACACTGGCTTATCTATCAGGGTTGCGGGGGAACCTGGAGCCAATCCCAGCGGACTTTGGGCGAGAGGTGCGGTACATCCTGGGCAATTTGCCAATCTATTACAAGGTTAACATGGAGACAGACAATGATTCACGCTCACATTCACACCTATGGGGAATTTAGCGTAGCCACTTGTCCTAATCCACGTCTTTGGACTGTCGGAGGAAACCTGAGCATCGGAAGAATATGGAAACTCCACACAGAAAGGCCCTGGTCAGCTGTGAGGCGACAGTGCTAACCACTGCACCACCTGCTACTAGTTTCATTATTTATAAAGTTAGATAGTTGACTTGAAACATTACATTACATTAGCTACAGTACATTAGCTAGCTACGTTATCTAACTTCTAATCGAGTAGGGCTGCAGTGAGGACGTGCGGGTTTTATTTCATGTCATGTCACGACAATGATGTTGAAAAGCGGTGAATAAGTTTTATTGTCTTCACTGCATCGAAACCCCTCGTTTTCTAGTACTGGTAGTGGCTTATTATCAGGAATAACATTCTTTTTCCCCCTTACTTCTGCGTTGGGGTTCCACATGGCATGGTCCTGAGCAGCTCTGTGATGATTCCAGCCGTCGTGGACGTCGAGGCCCATGCCTGAGGCCTGTGGAGGATACAATCCACTGGGCATGGAGGGCATAGCGTGAGGGCCTGGGTAGCCTCCCAGCTAGAAAAGAAAGAGCAGTGAAACATTTTATGAATTCCAAATGGTGAAGCCATGGCCTTAAAGGAATACTCCGGCGTGAAATGCTTTTAAGGTCTATTTTCGCATTATTGGGAGTGCATACGTTGAGTTGCTACCACAATCACATCAATCGGTTGTGTTTTGAGAA
>JAOANJ010000019.1:31953930-31965282 GCA_026413345.1 Ariopsis seemanni
AAAATCTCAATAAAAAACTTTTAAGTTTGTGGTTGTAAGGTGGAAAAATGTGAAAAAGTTCAAGGGGTATGAATACTGTTTCAAGGCACTGTATATACCTTTTCCTTAAGAGCCTGGCATGTGATCTTCCCCTTGTGCTGAAGTTCACAAAAGCCCCTGCTTACAAGCATATATAAGATGCCAATTTGACATGGGTGTTTCTGAAGACTAGCGATTAGTGCAGCAAAAATGTTGAACAACTGGATGCTCACACAATAATCCTGCATTGCCTATGTTTCTGGCCAGATGATTTTGAGATTATCTTGTGGTTGAACATAGGATTTTTGTCCATGGTCATATTGCCATCAATCACAATCATCAATTCAAACCCAAAATCTTCAAACAACTTTCTAGTTAGTCAGTTTCTCATGGCATTGTGGTTATACGTAATTATCACCACCCCTGGTAGTTAGGTGGGTGAAATTATTGCATTTGCATGTTGAAATGTTGAAAAAAATATATCATAAAATATGCAGTGAAAAAGGTTAAAAATTGGTAGTTTTTGGCAACTAAATCCAGACTAAAATGAATAACAACCAGTTGACAAAAATATGAATGAAATGAGTATGTTTTCTGATGAAGGTAATTTTATCCTTATATGGATAGAGTGGTAGAGTTGATATTCACATAAGTGTTTAAACAATCCACTGTGACATGTTACGGGGCTCTCGTAGTGGAGAAGTGCATATAACACTTGCATACATTGGCTACTGAAATATGCAATAAATATGCATCCTTCTTCCTCATTTCTTTCTAACAGATTTTGTCTAATTTGTATTTTTTTCTTCTCTTCCTCGCTCTTATGTTTTTTAGACATGAATGAACATAGTTCTCGCAGCCACAGCATATTCCTGATCAACATCAAGCAAGAGCATGTGGAAACAGAGCAGAAACTCTGTGGAAAACTCTATCTTGTGGACTTGGCTGGCAGTGAGAAGGTGTGTTTGCATTATGTGATTGCACATACAGTATTAAATGTATGTTTTCAGCATTTAGTAACTCAGGTATACTTTTTGTATGGTAAGGTAACTTATAAAAACATATAATCCTATGACAGGATGGAGGGTAGAGGGCGGAGTTTACCAAAAGGGAGAGTTTTCAGGGTTTTAGCTTGCACACAAATCACAACAGAACAGCAAGAAATGAAAGGAGGACACATAATGATTAATATTCCTGGTCATACTAGCCCATTAGTATATGGTATATATGTGCTTAGAATTGGTAGGTCCTGGTCTCATCTAGGTGTTTAAAAGAGAGAGAGAGCATAGGCCCAAGTAATGAGTTTGACCATTTGACATGGTGGCAAATAGGTTTTGTTTAGCAAAACAATTCTCACACATAGGTCAGTTCTGAGTGGTCAGACTAATCACTTTATCAGTGTCTGAGTGAATGGCTTTCATTATGCAGGATAGATGTACTGTATAGATTTCAGTTGTGAGACATGCTCAGTATTTAAAGCAGTTAAAAATAAGAACAAGAGATTAGTTATTTAGCATTCTTTAAATATTCTCCCTATCAGTGGGATAATATAGCATACCCATTTCAGAGTCATCCGTTTCAACAATAGAGAGAAGTTTTGGATCTAGGTGTTTAAGAATGTGGCAGTGAAGGCCCTTTTGAGGGTGCAGTTATCCATTTCATGTAAGGATATGAGCACCTCTTTTCCACGAGGAAGTTAATGGAACTGCAATGCTGCTAAATTATCTAATTTAACACGTGTAGAAATTTGCAAACCCCAGCAATCAAATAACACCTTAATACTATGGGATTAGGATTATTTTAAATTGTTTCTACCTTATTGTAATCGATAGTGACCACCTCCATACTGATGATAACTCCAAAACTAAATGCTTTGCTTGTGGAATTCACTCTTCAAAGCCTTAAGAAATAGCATGTTTAAAAATGCTTGCAAGTTAAAGATGTGTGTTACAAGTTTGGATTAACAACAAAATGTTCCAACATGTTTCTCAAAAGACAGTATGGTTGCACAGCAAAGAGTGATTCAGCCTGACAGCTCCAGAGTCCCCGGTTCAATCCTCAACTCGATTTACTGTCTGTATGGAGTTTCTGTGCATGTTCTTCCTGTGGTAACCTGGGTTTTCTGAAGGATAGAGGGGCATTTACCAAGCCACAATGCATCACCAAATAGTTATAGTGAATTTAATTATATGGACACAAGTGTTTTATTGGGAAATATGCCACTCATATTTTTCATATGAACTACATCCAGGACATCAAATGACATATTTTTCAGTATGTCACTCATGAGGAAATCAATGAATTGTTTTGATAAATTTGTGAACATTTTGTTTGTGAATGTGTCTATATAATAAAAAGAAAATCACACACTGGCTTGAAGGTATGAAGTTTATCTTCTCGTGTTGAAAAACTCGCATTTTTCATATGAAATACATTGCGGATCTGAGTGACAAATTTCACTCTGATGATGTTGCTCCCAGTGTTTTCCTGCTGACTATACGCACGTTGTCAATATGGCAAACCGGTTAAATTTTTTTTGGATGAACTAGGAGGGGGGTTTTTTTGTGCATATGTCCATATAATATAAAGAACGTTACACGGTGTCACAAAGGTATGAAGTTTATCTTCTCATGTTGGAAACTATTTCACTAGTTTGCTGCACTCACTCATGAAATATACATTCACCACTCAGAGATAAACTTCATATCTTCGTGCCACACACACACACACGCTTGCGTGTGTGTAAAATATATATTCACTAGCTGCTATATAACTGGTGGATATAGCAGCTGGAGGATAGCTCAGTTGATAACATCATTGACTTAGTGCACTCTGGTGCAGGAGCTTGAGGCAACTCCAGTGAGGGTTTGTAGGCAAGACCCTTAATGCTACCTGCCTACCTCATAAATGAGAGACAGAAAAACAAGAGTCATACTGACTCGGACATCACCCGGTCTAACAAGGTCCACATCAGGTGTTGAGGAACCAGGGCAATCTGATGAGAAATGGGCTACTGGAACAAGAGCAAGACACTCATGGACAAGAGCTGAGAACACTGGGCTGTTGTAATGCAACTATGCAAGTAACCCCAGAGACCAAAGGATGCTTCAATACCCAACATCTACAATAACACCAAAACAACTAGTAACTCAATGTTCCAATATCCACAAACAGCAACTGCTATCACAATTAGAGATTGATGAGATACATCACAAATGTAGGAGGAGTCAGGATGCCAGGTTGGGGGGGGTGTTATTATCATCCCCACACTCGGAGATTGGGAATGGGAACCCCCCAGCAACACACCCTTGCAAGCAAGAGCTTAATGCACGAGCAGCTGACCTGAAATTGAAGATAGTAACAAAACTGAACACCTTGAACCACCATGCGTGACTACCGCAACTGTGTGAAATACCTCCTGAAAATCATCTAGATGTGGATACAGCAGAACAAATTATCTCAACCATCACTGAGACCAACAAGCTAATATACATCACAGTGACAGTGATCCTGGAAATGCTTGGCTGTAAGATGGACACTACCCATACAGTCCAATACCCACCATGGAAGAGAAGGTTAGAGGCTAAGATCAAGGCAACCCAGAGAGAAGTTAGCCAGCTATCAGAACTCCAGAAAGGTATGACAAGGAAAGGGCTACTGAAGAAATACAGCAAGCTGTCCTAGAAACTGCCAAACTACCCATCTAAGGAGGGACACAAGCAAAGCTGAAGTCAGGAGAATAAATAGGATGTTCTCCACTCAACCATCAAAGGTGTACATCCAGTGGCAGGGTATTAACATGGCTCCAGATCCACTGAGGCTGGAGACTGAACAATCCTGGAAAGGGATATGGGAGGGAAAAAAAAATCAATCAATCACATAATGATGGTTAATAGACCTGAGAGCCAAATACTACAATCTGTATCTATAACCCTGAACAAGACCCAGAAACCATCACTGTAGCAGACATCCAAGTAAGAGTCTCGAAAATGAACTGGACAGCACCAGGCATGGAGATGGTTCATGGCTACTGGATAAAGAAGCTAACCTCACTACATGACCGCTTGGCAGCACAGATGAACTAGCTGCTCGTGGATGGGACTCACCTGGAATGGCTTACTGAAGGTTGGACAGTCCTGATTCTGAAGGACCCACAGAAGGGAGCAGTCCCATCCAACTACCGCCCAATAACCTGCCTCAGGCATTATAGCGGATAAGATGAGGAGGCACATGACTCAAAAGGAATTGGTAGGAACACCAGAGGAGCAAAACATCAGCTACTGGTAGACAGTGCATTAGCTCGAGACTGCAAAAAACTAGACATACCAATCTGTGCACCACCTGGACTGACTATAAGAAATCCTATGACTCGATGCCCCACACACACGGATCCTGGAATGCTTGAAACTGTACATCAACAGGACTCTCAGAACCTTCATTAAAAACTCAACGAGGCTGTGGAAAACAACCCTTGAGGCCAACTTCAAGCCAATAACACAGGTCACCATCAAGTCCTAGGAACAACTAAGATACTGCACAGGACCCTCAAACTCCCAGGGCTCTGGTAGAGGACCCGAGCATGAGGGGAAAATATACCGCCCGAAGAAGGGCCGAGCGGGGAATTTTTATTAAATAAATAAATAAATAAATAAATAAATAAAGTTTCAGCAAAAGCAGTTTTTCTCTTCTGTCCTAAATCCACAGCTGTGTTTCACTGCCCTGATTTTACCAACCTAACACACACACACACCCCTACCGAGCACAGTGTGGGGTGGATGAGTAGCTTTGAAAACATTAGGCAGAGTTTATTGCTAACTTTGGGACAGTGAAGGGCAGGAGGCAGGCATGCGCTCTCTGACACCTGTAATATAAATGGTAATAGCGCTGAGCTTTCTCTGAATCTCAAACAGCGCCGCTCCAGCGTTTAGTCCACAGGAGACTCGTGGGAGGGAAAAAAAACCTGAGCTGAATCTTTTCTCCTCAAGGATGCAATGTGCACGTAACACTTTACCAAATTGAATTTATCCTTTATTGACATCGCTCCACGTCCCATAGAGAGGCAGAGCGTGCATACACACATGGACGCAAATCACACACGGGCAGCGGCGGCCGCTGACATTCACAAGGGCAGGGAAGAAAAACCTCATTGCCTTATTGCACGTCATCATCACTCCCATGTGTGCAGTGAGGCTCAGCTGACCCACTGTGTGTATGTGTGTGTGTGTGTATATGTGTGTGTGTGTGTTAAACAGCAAACTAATCAAGACAAGTGTCACGCACAAAT
Organism: Ariopsis seemanni; assembly: GCA_026413345.1. Classification (NCBI taxonomy): domain Eukaryota; kingdom Metazoa; phylum Chordata; class Actinopteri; order Siluriformes; family Ariidae; genus Ariopsis; species Ariopsis seemanni. The sequence goes on from JAOANJ010000019.1 coordinate 31,959,233, forward strand.
ACACACACACTTCGCATTAGAGGTGGTGGGGAGAGGCGGTATGTCAAGAGCGTGATGAACATTCCAGAAGCAAAACAAACAGTTCATGCAGAGATCCTCTCTCTCTCTCTCTCTCTCTCTCTCTCTCACACACACACACACACACACACACGCTATGCAAATGATATGTCTGAAACTGCACCCCACTGCACACACTTTTCACAGTGCCCAGTTTGGTCTGTTCTTCCATTTTCTAATCCTAAATCCTCTCTGCGTCTACCCATAATCCTCAGCGTTACAGAGTCTTTATATTTGTCTCTCTGATTATTTGGGTTTTATCTTGCATTGCCGTTGCTTGTCCTGTCCATGTCTGTTTGACCTCCTGCACATTTGTGTTTTGGGCATTTCCTGATCCTCCCAGTTTGTTTGCACCGACTGATCTGAATAAAACCCCAACCTGCATTCGGTCCTTCTGTTTGCAGTTCATACCATGGTGCAGAATATCCTGAAACCCAACAATGCACAGCAATACATTACTGTACAAACTATGTTGGCTGGAGCACAGAGCATAGACAACAACCATCATACACTTTGTGTTTGTAGAGATTAAGGAATAAGGCAAACAGGAGCACAGACCCAGGCCAAATAACGCCTGCTTTCATAGTTTTGCTGTGTAGCTCATGAAATCCCACAATGCACTGCTTTAGGTTCGTGTCTAAATAAGATAGCTTTGATGGTGTAGAATACCCATAATGGACTTTGTGCCATTTTTAGCAAGTAAAGCACCATTTTGGACACAGAAATAACCAAAAGTAGCCCAACATGATGAAAAAATCTGTTATGCCAACAGACAGCAGTGCATTATGGGAAAAATACATGGTACAATACGAGACAGTGCGGTGCATGGCGGGACTCGGGTATTGTCTCAACATCGCTAAAACATTCACAAATACTGTACAATCCAGCTTATTAAGAGGATCCATGAATGAGAGAAGCAAAAAAATAAAAAATAAAAATCCTGAAATGTGTTAAGGAATAGAAATGTCTTGAACTTCAAGTACACAACCCCCCCACTAGTTTAACCTATACAGTAGGAGTCAAAGGTTTGGACACACCTTCTAATTCAATGGTTTTTCTTTATTTTTATGAATTAAAAGGCACTTCATGTCTTCAAGTAATGATGGATGCCGTTTCTCTTTACATAGTCGAGCGATTCTTGACATAATACGGATTACTACAGTTGTGGAACAGGGCTATTTTAATCATTATTTTTAAACTTATTTTATTTACTGTATTATTTTTTACTATTGACTGTTTGATCTCAAACCCATTAAGAAGGCAAGAAACTCGCCCACTAATTACCTTTTGACGAAGCACCTGTTAATTGAAAAGCATTCCAGGTGACGACCTCATGAAGCTGGTTAAGATAATGCTCATAGTGTACAAAGCGTCATCAAGGAAAATGTTGGATACTTTAAAGAATCTAAAATATCAAACTTTTTTACACCACATAACTCCAGAAATGTTCCATGTGTTATTTCATAGTTTTGATGCCTTCAGTATTGTACTGCAATGTATAAAATACCGAAAAACCTATGAATGAGTAGAGTATGGGTGTCCAAACTTGGAATATTGTGGGTAGGTCATCGGTTTAGATACTCTGATAATTCCCATTGCTTTAATAATTTTTGAAAAGCACGAGATAAAACACTTAGTCACGACTATGTGTATTAAAAAAAAAAAAAAACGTGTATACAATATGCTAAAATTGCTAAATCATGAATCCTCAAGGTATAAAGAAGTTGCGTGATTTGGAAAACATTCACTCCAGTTTCTGTAATAAGCATGTTGCTAACTGTTTTATTCTTCACCTCAAACTGACTAGAATTAAGTGGCAGTGTAAAAAAAAAAAGGTTTTAACCTTTCAATCGGTAGCAAGTTCACCACAGATGCAATACTGCAGATATGCAAATGTGACACTGCAGAGAAAACTGCATTCTACCTCATTTACACTTTACATCTATTCCAATAATTAGCTAATTCTCAAGGCCTTCATGGTGTGTCAGAGAGAAAAACACCAATCTCTGTAAACCTGTATCTCTGTAGAACTGACGCTGTAGCCAGTTCAACGCAAGTTTGATTATAAATCAGGGTGTAAAACTAGTGATCTGTAGAATTGAGTGCACTACAGACACTTAAGGTAGGTTGTAACTAGTTGTGTGTAAAAGGCAATGGTAAGATCAGAGCGACATTTCACCATCACCAACCAATCAGAAACACGATCTGGCATAAACAGGAAGCGTTTATCGTCAGTCTTTAACTGTAACTTCAACCAATTCTCAAGACGGACGTTTCGTTTGAACTAAATCCAAACAGACTGTGCTTTACAATGAAGCGATAACTCTAATTTTACTAATAACCATAATGACAAAAGATAATGCTGGCATTTGAATCAAATAAACAACAGAATAATATGATCAACATTATACTAACAGTCAAACATAGAGGTGTAACGATGCACTTGATCCAATTCAATTTGATTCTCGGAATTATAAACAAAGCAAAAACTGTGCATTTTTGTCTGTTTAAAACTGAATAAATAGAAACTGAGTTTTAATATTTTTAATAAAATATAGTACAGGTTCATGATATCTTAAAAATAAATCAACATTGGATGACTACTTCCAAAAACTAGACTGAATAAACAAAGTCTCTAACCTGGGGATGATGATTGTCCGAAACATAAATGAGCTCCATAGCGGTGTCTGAGGCATCATTTTAACTGGAAACAGAGCTCCAAAGTTGGCTAAAATGATCGTCTGTGTGCCATCATTCTCAGGCACTGTAGATCGCACCAATGCAGTGATGGCATCGTTTAAAAAAGTTACTGAAGAACTATTTTTAATGGTCATAATGTGGGTGTGTAACCCCCTCCTATGCCAGGATCTGGTCTCCCCAGTCAGTCTCCTGTCCCAGTACTACCCAGCTCTTTGAGGCACATGGGTATCTCTCTTGCCTATCACCTAGCTAGGGTTAGAGTGGGGGGGCTAGTCGTCCAGTAACTGATCAGACTGACTCGCTTCCGTATTACAGCGCGTCTTGCCAGATGGCAGTAAGTACCATTTTTATGATGGTCTTTGGTATGACCCAACCACAAGTAGAACTCGTGATCTCCTGGTCGAGAGGTGGACACGCTAACCACTAGGCCAACTCAGAGTTTGTGCATAACCTCAACCTATAAACAGGTCTCTATTGTTGTGATTCGGAGCTATTGGTAACTTCATAAGTGCAGATGATTCAAGGTAATAGCACAGGCTCTCCATGAAAAAAAAAAAGTAGTAAGACCAGCTTGTTCTCTCTATATTTTAACTCTTGCGGTTGCACAGACTGGGACCTCTGACTGCCGGGCAAAGGCAAGCCGCAGTATCTGCATATTGTGCCGGTGGCAAAAGACGGTCCAAAAGTGTCACCTATTCGCTATTGGACCGTCTTTCGCCACCGACACAATATGCAGATACTGCGGTTTGCCTTTGCACAGCAACGGTGTTCAAACAGCTCAACTGCATCACATGCATCATTAAAGGAAGGCTCATTTCCACAATGTGATGTGCACACGTGTGTCATTTTTTCATTGTAAAAATATAAAACGCCTTAAATATTTTGTCACGTACCTTTCCAATCATCTCAGTTGGTTCCATGCTATTTTGCACCATCACCTAAGTGTTTGTAACGCTGCCTGATATAAAAAGAGCTTATTTGTCGTTTACGATACGTTTCTACTCCAGCGTTACAGTGCATTTCAGCGAGATGGCCACAGAAGTTTTTCTGATGTTAAAATTAAGTAAATAAAAATAGTAAGAAAAGCATTTATAGTCCGTAAATAAACACAACGTTTGAATAGAATTACTGAATTTTTCAGTTTTCTGGCAAATGCACAAGTTTTAAATGTATGACTTGTTTGCGCTGAAGTGAAATTAATCATGAAAATAAATTGATCTTCCTTCTTCGTAAGACTGTAGGAAACTTCAGAAATACTCCAGAGCTCCAAAAATCCAACAGATGCAAAAACATACATTTATATTCAAATTCAGATCATGACGTATTGACTCATGAGTGTGCATTTTCTGTGAAATACTTTATAAATGGTGAGTAGTATAACTGAGTCCTAAATCTTCTGCCCTTGCTCTTTCTCTCCATAGTAAGAGACAAACTGTTCTACCCTCCCCTGCCCCAACTGCTGTATCCTACACATGAAAAATCAACAAAAAGACATTAGGCGCGTCACTTTTCAATTCTGTGGGTATTACTTTCTCATAAAAACATGGAAAATATTGCTTTCGAGAAAACAAAGAGGGTCGAGGCACTATCTGCAACGAGATTATTAAAAATGGTATCAAGCCAGCAAAGAACTGGGACGACATCTATTTGCCCCCTAGGCAGCACTCCACTCTTAAAGAATGGATGTGTTTTTCAGTGCCACTGAAGAAAGGCCAGGAAATATAACATTATGTTCGCAACTGCATGCCCCGTCTTCTCTAGGAAAAGCAATAATAAATGAGCGGAAATCAAATAAATAAGCAAATAAATAAAACGGGCAGTGGGCATGGCAGTCATCAGTTATCTGTGAAGGTTTACTAGAAATGTCGCAGCGGAGGGAGGGTGACGGAGAGAATGAGAGAGGCAGAGAGAGAGAGAGAGAGAGAGAGAGAGACAGAGAGAGAGACAGAGAGAGAGGAAGGGAGAGTGAGACATCAACAGACCTAGAGTAAGAAGAAAGTGAGAAAAACATGAGACATATAGAAAGACAGAGAGAAAGAGATTAAGAGACAAATACAGAGTCATAGAGAGAAACATGAGAAAGATTTAAAGACAAAAAGATAGATGGATAGAGAGAGAGGCAACAAAAGATAATGAAGAGAAAAGAGAGAGAGAGACAGTGAGAGAGGCAACAAAAGGGAATGACAGAAGAAGCAGCCACCTTCGTTACGTGCACACAAGCACAGTGAAATTCATCCTTTGCATTTAACCCGTCTGAAGCAGTGAACAGAGAGAGAGAGAGAGAGAGAGAGAGAGAGAGAGAGGAGGGGGGGGCAACAAAACGTAATGACAGGATGAGAGGAAACAAGGAAAGAGGAGGATAGAAAGAGGACGGTGTGGAATGTGAGGGAGAGCGACATTAAAAGAGAGAGAGATGAACTAAGAGAGGAGAAGCTTCATCAGCTCAGTGAAAGACAAAATGAATGTAAAGAAAGCTGGTGTAAGTTTGGAGGAGGAGTAAAAGCACATCTGTTCATTCGGGGGTTTCAGAACTCATTTGTTTTCAATCATTCATCCAGACTCTTCAGCTCAAAACCTGGCAACATGGCATTACACTGCAGTACCGTTCCTCTGCCCAACACCACTACTCCATCCTTCTCCTCTCTGTGCTTCCTCAATTCAATAACTCTCAGATTCGTGTCTGTTCTATACATTAATATAAAAGATGATCTCAGAAGTCACACATTATACCTTCATTAACACCATCACACTCACGTAACACACTGCAGGTGCACAATAATGTGATCTGATCAGAAAGATTAGCAAAACCCGTTTTCATGTGACGAACACACCCGTGAAGCTGAGCACCTTGGCTCATTACAAAACGTTCTGAACACAACGATCTCTAGCAACGTCTGATGTGGCGTCCAAACTCCAAACAGAATAAAATCACACAACAGCACTCACTACTAAAATAAGACCCCCCGCCCCCCCAAAAAAAGATTGTGTCAGTGAAAACACAACCCACCAATCAGTTGCACTTAACATGTTCCTTAATGATTAAAAAAAAAAGGAAACAGAAAACAAAGTAAATAAAAAAAATTAAAGAAAAAAGCTTGAAATAAATATATATTATTTACCAGCTGGGAGGTCCGTATCGTGATATACCATGACCGAGGTCTTGAAAGTACTGACTGAGGCCCTCTGGGCCGATGTCACGGTATTTCACCATACGGCCCGACCTTAAGCTGGTAAATAATATATTAATTTTTTTCTTTACCAAATTCTAACAGAAAACGAGAGCGCCCGAAAGG
>JAOANJ010000019.1:32066015-32077167 GCA_026413345.1 Ariopsis seemanni
ACGACACCAACACACTTTTTTTTTTTTAAATAAATAAAATAAAATAAAAAGAGAGAGAAAATAAAATAAAAAAGCTCCGGTGAGAAGCGGCAACCAGAATGCGCATGACGTACTCTCAACCGGAAGCGGAAAAAGGATGCTTGAAAGTGTGAGGGCAGAAAAACAGGAAGGCTGTTTTTTTTTTTTTTTGGCATTTTGCCTCCAACACTGACCCATAAGTCCCTTGATCTAGGGACTACATTATGGCTTTATTATTCTACACCCTTGTTGGCCAGTGTTCCCCCTGACCCAGACCCTATATATGAGGACTTTGAGTTACTGATTAGTATAATGTGTCTGAAAGAGGTAATCAGGGCTAGTGAGAAGCTGCTGACTTACTGCTTACCCGTTTCCGGTTGAGAGTACGCTGTGCGTTTTTATGTTTTTATTTTTTCCCTTTGTTTTTCTTTGTTTTTATCCCCCGCTGGCCAAAAGGCCCAAAAAGGGATTATATCATGGCGATGTCCGTCCGTCTATCTGTCCGTCCGTATGTCCCGGGAAGGGTACTCACCTTCTGAAATCAACTCCTCACAATTTTTGGAGGAATTTCATGAAACTTGACAGGATTCTTTGTTATATGTCGATAATATATGCATATTGCAATTTCATTCAATTCAGTCACATTTTACTAGAGTTGCAGCCCTTGATTACCAAACTTGTACTTTGATAATTTCATGAGGGTGTATTAAGCACTTACAGCATAGATACAGTTGCCAGCGGGGGATCTTGTGCACTCAGAGCACTCTTGTTATAGTTTGATGTTTGTTTGTTCTTTGTTTGAATGTTTTGTCCGCCGGTTGTGATGTAGCGCCGGTCCCAGTTTTGGGTGTTGGTTTCCTTCAGGCCTTGGTCCGCCATGGGTGATGCCTGTGCTCCTCACTATGGACTGCATTGAGCTTGTTGCTCTTTTAATATCGGGGTTGTCCAGCGCTCTGTGCAGTGATGCTTTTGTGCTTGGTGCAGTGTTCCGAGCGATGTTGCCCAGTGGCGTCGCGGTGGCTGTGCAGGAGGTTTGGGACATGCAGCGCTGCTTTTGTGCTCGCTTTGTGGATCCATGGCACGATGTTGCCTGGTGGCATTGTGGCGGCTATGCAGGTGGTGCGAGGCATACTTTTGTGTGCATTTTGGTGGGACTGTGGGTAGCTGCGCCATTGGAATTACATCCTGACCCTCTTTTGGTGGACTTTGTAATTGTAAAGCGACCTTGGGTGTGAGAAAGGCCCTATATCAGTTGATCTTAATAATAATAATAATAATAATTATTATTATTATTATTATTGTTATTAGTATGAGAGAAATAAAAAAAGCGCAATGAGGGAACAAGTACTGTACCTCCTAAAGCTTAAGCCTAATAAAACTGAAATACCTCTGTTCTCTTTTTGTATCTGTTTCTCCTCCTGCTTCTATGCAAAATTCTAATTGAGAATAAGAGTTTTTATTTTTTTTTTTTTTTATTGTTAATTTCTATTTTTTTTCCAGTCTCCTCCTCCCCGTACAGACATTCTTGGGTACTCTCACATCGCAGTAGTCTCATGTCTACAAATCACAATTGTTTGTGTATTTCTGTGTTTGTGTGACTGCATATAAACCACCTTGAGGCTGTATTGCCTGTCCTCATGTCTAGGAACTGGCCTATTTTCCCAGCATGTCCTGCACTCTCCTCTCCATCCCAGAGCTGAGACTCCCAATTGATAAATCCAGGCACCGTGAAATGGAGAGGCGCAAAGACACAGGCAGCTCAAAATGATCCGTATCACTCACTACACACACCAGCTCCAACGGGGGCAACCATACGTAGTGCATTTCATCACCTTACTCATTTTGAATTGGCCCTGGATAAGATGTAATGAGCCACTAGTCAGATAGCCTACTGAGATATGAGGGAATGTCTATTGCATAGGTGCATACAAGTTTTGCTGATAAAATGGCACCACTGTGAGCAATGTTCACTTTTATGAGTCCTACGACTGATTAACTAGCACCGCTGCTTATTGGAAACTTCTCCATCGAGCATCAGAACCAGCCATGAGCCCTGATTCAGCACATTCGTGATTAAAAATCCTGAAATGTTGCCGTTTATATTAAAAAAAATTGCCAGGTGATTAATCCCATAAATTACACGATTGGCTAGCAGTATGACCGGTGTGGTGATTGTTTTTATTTTCTTTTTCCCCTTGTAACTTGTGTAGACTCGAGCCAAGCCAGAACTGTTAGCTGCTTGAGCTCATTTGTCTCTTGATTCTATTGCACATGCCAGCGCTAACCAAGCTGAGTTATTAATGAGGCATAAATGTTGCACCAATAAACAAATTCCACCCAGTTCAAATGAACATTCGAGCATTAATTAAGGCAATCAAACCATTAGAATCATTAGTTTGTTTGGATGAAGTAAACAAACATTTTAAATGCAGAACCGAGTTCAGAGTTAGCTACTGCTAGGTGGTGCGCATGTGTTGGAGAAAGCAAGAGCATTACTGAAGTCAGACAGTTGGGGGACTTCCTATCAGGATGAGCAGCCATGAGTAGCCGTGTCGTGGCTTGCTGGTCTGCAAGGAGTGATTTGTGTTGAATGACCACAGCAGAGGAGTCTTGCCCTGCAGGGGATCTGCTCTAGCAGGGCACTGGGAGAAGCTAATTAGCAGCTCTATTGGTGTGTTTGAGTGAGAGAGAGAGGTTGGAACATGCCATGTTCTGGAAAAGACTGTATGTGGCAGGACTGTCTTATTATGCTTTGATTTTTCCATTTTTATCTATATTTCTGTATAATTTGATCAGCAAGGCCAATTCTTTTGTTTTTGCTACACACTAAAGACATTTAGGTTTGAGACCAAAAGATGATTATGAAACAGTCGATCATAATTTCAGCTTTCATTTCTTGATATTTACATCTAGACACGTTAAACAACTTAGAATATGGCGCCTTTGGTCGAAGACCACCCAATTTTCTGTGAACAGATTGTCTTAAAGTAAATAACACTTCAGATTTGGTTGCATATCCCTCGCATGGAATAACTGCATCAAGCCAACAATCCACTGACATCACCAGACTGTTGCATTCAGTCTCCTCTTCAGGAGGTGAAGTGCACATTCAGTAAGGTTTAGGTTTGATTGACTCGGCCAGCATGAAACCTTCCATTTTCCCTTGATGAAGTCCTTTGTTGTTGTTGTGTTGTTGTTGTTAATGTGTTTTGGTTCATTGTCTTGCTGCTTGATGAAGTTCCTCCAAATTAGATTGGACACATTTCTCTGTAAATTGGCAGACTGAATGTTTGTGTAGACTTCTGAATTCATTCTGCTGCTACCATCAAGAAGTTACATCAGCATTAAACATTAGCGAGTCCGTTCCAGAAGCAGCCAGGCAAGTCCAGGACGTGACACTACCTCCACCATGTTTAAACCATGAGCTTGTATGTTTTGGATCATGAGCAGATCCTTTCTTTTTGGCTTTTCCAACACTTCGGTAGAGGTTAATTTTGATTCCACAACTTTTGTGGCTCATGTCAATATTTCTTTGTGAATTCCAATCTGGCTTTCTGATTCTTACTATGGATGAGTGGCTTGTATTTTGTGGTATGGACCCTCTCTCTCCTTCACAGCTCTCAAAACGTTTGTCATCAACTGCTGTTGTCTTCTTTGGCTGACCTATTTGATGTCTGATGGTACACCAGTGGTTTCTTTCTTTTCCAGGACATTCCAAGTTGTTGTATTGGCTAGTAGTTGTGCAATGGCTCAGATTGATTTTCCCTCTTTTCTCAACTTCAAAATGCCTCGTCTCCCCTCCATCGACAGCTCTCTGTAGAAATTCAGGAGTTATAAATTGTTTATCTCCTGTTACGCTAGTGTTCCCAAATTTTTGATCACTTAAACAGTGGGTGGGCTCAAACAGATGTCGTCATGTTCCAAGTTATTTAACATGCCTATATTTAAATATCAGGAAATGAAAGCTAAAATTCTGATTCATCATCTCATTCATCTTTTGATCTCAAACCTAAATATGTCTTCAGTGTATAGCAAAAACAAATGAATTGGCCTTGCTATTCCAATACTTTGGAGGGGACTGTGACCCTTTTTATTAGCTTTTTCCTTTTTTTTTTTTTTTTGCCTGAAGAGATGTTTGATTTCTATACAAAAACATCGTTATAAGTGACTACATCATTGATAACGAAACAACGTTTTTCAACTTTATTATTTACAGCATTATCTCGTAATGGAGCCACAAGAAACAGGGTAAGAGGAGAAAGGCCAGACTGGTTCAGGCTGACAAGAAGTTTATCTTAAATAACCACTCTTTACAAATGCAATAAGAGAGAAAAACATTCAAGAACGAATACGTTGAACCTTGACTACAACAGAAGACCACATCGGATTGCACTTCTGAGGGCCAAGAGCAGGTACCTGAAGCTGCAGTATGCACAGACTCACCCAAACTGGAGAGCTGAAGACTGGAAAAAGACCTGGTGATGTTTTTATGTATTGTGCTATTGCCACATGACTGACTGCTTGGATATCTGCATAAACGTGCAGGGGTGCAGGTTCTAATTGCCAAGGGAATGTACATTATACATGCATGTAATCAAAGTCAGGATTAATTTTTAACTCCACACACACTGAAAATTAATACGTTAAAAAGTGCTGTGAATTTCAGGGTACAAATGCTGGTCATTTTTTATCTTTACCTTTAACCTCAAAACCTCAATGGACCTCGAGAACGAATATGGTATCTTAAAGACTACATTTACATTGTTTGTACTCAGGGGAACTTTATAGTACCTTATGCTTCGATTGTATAACCTGCACATATCTTGTTCCAGCTATTTAGGTCAAGCAATCTGATGCTTCGAAGTAGTAGATGGTTTCATGAACACGAGCTGATTGCTCTTCTGCAATGGCCTGACATCCTGTCTTTCATCCAAACTAAGTTTTCTACTCTTTCTGCCTCAGTTCTTTCTCTTTACTCAAATCAAATGTATTTATTTAGCACATCTAAAAACAACTTCCATTGACTAAATGTCCAAATTTTCCACATTTTCTTCCCAATTGGGTCACCTGCCAATTCCAGCCCACCTTACAAGCTCAGTCCAATCACACGACAGCTACCAATCAGAGAGGGTGGGGCTAATGAACTTTCTCAAAAGACACATGAAGCCAGCCAAGTTTTCAAAGACATTGGAGGAAATACTCAGAGAATCTTCCATATACATGAGCTAAGAAATGCCGAGTGACTCTCACCCAGAGAACCTGGCCAAATTTACTGTCTTGGCTCCAAGCCACAGATAACTGTGGCATCTTGGGGTTTAAACGTGTGATCTCCCTGGGATAGGGTGAATGCTGTGAAGTCTGAATGTCAAGTGGCAAAGCATTCCATTGCCGAAGGGAAGCAACAGAGAAGGCCTGATTTCTTTTTCCCTTGAGCCAAGAACAAGGAAGTGAAAAGAGTGATGGATTAGTTGACCTGAGGTTCCTTCATGCAATGTTTGTCTAAAAAAAAAATTAAAAAAAAAGAAAGAAATAATAAAAAGCGGTGGTAGTTTAGGCTTTGCACAAATTCTTTAAATTTTTTTTTTTATAAAGAAAAAAGGGAAATGTGAAAAATGGATTTGTTGCAACTTGGAAGACTGAATGGCTCTACGAGGTCAAAATGACATGACGAACATTCCACAGAGGAGCGTTCCTGTCTGTCTCCTGTTAAAAGCCAAAATCAATAGCACAATACCCCAAGACGCAGACAAAAGCTGGGCAAAGCCACCAATGAAATGTTACGACTCACTAATTAGAGTCACACAGTCATTCTGGCACCTGAAGGAAAGAGGACACTAAAGCTCGGATCACCGTGCCTGTAAATACAGCTCCCAATAAATTCACTCACACTTTTCTCCACAATGACTGGCAATGCCAATGAGGAGCTTCTGTTACCATAAATGTTTATATGCATCCGAAAGCATGCCCTTAAAACCACTCACGATCAGTAAAACTCCACACGGAAAATACTGTGAAACACAAACAGGCACATAACAAAAGTTCACTGACACCACTGGGATGCTCTCAATTTCAAGGCATGCCCTGCATTTCCCAAAGCTTCCGAACAGCAACTAATTATGTGGCGTGTAAGCAGTCAGATCAGGACAGCTAGAATATCCTGAGACTTATGGGTAATTAAAAGCAATTAATTTTGATATCCCACGAAAAGAAATCCCACAAGGTGATATAAGTGATGACAGTAGAACACACTAATAGATTGCTTATAAATAATCCTTAATTTTCAGTCTAAAATATAGTTATACTGTAAATAGTCAAGGTTTTTTTTTTTAAGATATCGGGATGAGGGTATAATTGATCTTACTGCCGAGCTGCTGTCCTGCTGTTCCACATCTCTCGTTTTCTCTCTCCAGTCTTCCACCTTTTTTTTTTTTTTTTAACCTGTGCCTTCAGCAAATCAGGTCTCTTATGTGTGTGTGTGTGTGTGTGTGTGTGTGTGTGTTTCCACTGGAGATGTTGCATCAGGTCTGTCCGCTAGCCGCTGCTTGAATTACGCTCAAAAGCAACCGTTAGTGTGTGTATTGAGGTTTCAGCTTGTGTGGCCTTTGACCTGGTGGTCTGGGGGCATTATTAAATCCCAGAGAGGTGGAAAAAAAAAAGTGGAAAGATAGAAAGCTTCCACGAATCTCTAATAGGATCAGAATAGCAGGAGGGGCAACAGTTGCCATGAGCACCTGCACGGGAAGTTTGAATCCATGCTTGTGATGAGATCATAGCAAGGCTGCATCACCGTGGAGATGGGAACAGATGCACACGGTAAAACACCCGCTGGTTGAAACACCCGTCCTCATATCGGGCGAAATCAGCTTGCTCTGCTAAGCCCTCGGCGTGAAGGTTATTGCGGACAATTTAATTCATCTGCATGCTCTGTTAAACTTTCTGAATGAGTGCGAGAGGAGACGCTAAGACATGCAAGAGACCAAAGCTAATGTCAATAAAGGATACGAGGTCTTCTCTGCTGCAGGGTCAGAAGACTAACAAAGGCCAATGGAAAGAAATAGCATCAGTCAGTCAGTCAGTCATTCAGTCATCGAGACACTGTAGATCAACAGCTACAGTGCCAAAATAGCTAAGCTTAAAGATATTTAGTTCTTGTGTGGCAGTACATTCTGGTTTGGTTGCATATAAGCTTTTATTATATTTAACTGCACCTTCACCATACCGTAGACTACATCTTTATCCAAGTTTATTCTTGTTATTAAGATCATTAAAAGTTATCACTGTTATTATTCTGAGTGTATCAGGGTGTCTTGCATGTTTTAAGGATGCTTCAGATAGCAAGTACTCAGCGAGTGTAAGTGGATGGAGATGAATGTCCAAATGTGACCTGGAACAATGCCAAGAGCTCTACACCCCGGGCACAACGTCACCATCACTGCCATCCATCAGCTTGCAGCTGCCAACAGCTCGAGCGAGTTCTTCATTATCAGCATTCACAGGAGTGCTGCTACAGCGCTGTGCTACTTCAACCTAGAACCCGACTCCATTAATGCAGCTGCATGTGACCCAAAATGGCCGCTTGGGTAGGAACCTAGACGACTTAACTTTTGTGACTGTAATTTATTCCTGACCATGGATCTCATTATAATACTAATAATATCTTTTATAGGTTACTTAGGCACAGTAAGGCTTGAAGGAAATGTCCAGTTAGCGGCTAATTTATGAGGCTTATGATTTACCAGAATTATTGTGCTCGGGACTGTAAGCACTTTAGTAGCAGCTCCGCTGACGACGTGAACACGTAGGTGTATTCATGGTGTAGTGAGGCATGCACATGGACTTTCATTATCAGAATGGCTCATATGGCCACACTGGCAGAAGATTTGGGCAACTGCACACTGTTTTGCTCATTAAAACTGCTGTGCCAACTCTGACCTACGGCTATGACTCCACTTCCACTGCTTCTTTTTTGAAATTCCTGATGCTGCATTTGGCACCAACCTACTGGGCGAATTAAGGACGCACTGAAGGATGACAAGAATGCAAAAAAAAAAAAAAATGGACCAGTAAGAAGATTGTATTAAATGATAAATTTGTACGGGTGATGTTGAAATGCCGTGCTTCTATTGTTGCACGTGAATCACAAATTGCAGGGGTGATAAGCCTGGTGCAGCACGGCACAATGACTTTAGAAATCTGCTCTGTGCCGACACAGACATTACTGCACATGCTAGCGTAATTGGGCTTTACAATTAGCATTTGAATGGCACTGTGTTCAGACAGAAGGGAGGGAATGACGGAGAGACAGACAGGGAAAGACAGACAACAAGGCAAGCGGCACCAAAGAAGGAACAAAGATGAGAAATCTGAAGATGAGACAGAAACGAGGAAGGGAGAGGACAGGAGATGGAAGCAGCTGAATCGTCTGTGTGTTCTGATTAAAGATGAGCTCAGGATGGTTGGGAGCTGCGAAGAAAGGACGGAGCAGAAGAGGGTTTAATTGGCTGATGACCTGTCCTGCGGTAAAATCCTCAGATCCTCAGACAGCTGCGTCAAGGGACTCTCATCTGCTCGTCTTTCTCTCATTTCGTTCTCTTTTCTATCCCGTATAATCCTTCTTTTACTGCTGGCTAGCCACAAAACCACATTAGCTGACAGCACTTCTTTGAGTCAGGTATAAGACGCATCAACTTGACTTTTTTTTTTTTACACAATGGGAGGTGAACATCACTCCAACACGGCTCCTTGGCAGGATAAACAAAACAGGAAGTATTGCACATCGTCGAGTGAGGCAGCTGTTGGTTGGGAAGATGGGGGACTGAGGGGAGACACAGGAAAGCGCATCCCATTTGGTCACCTGCACTGTCACAATCACTCATTCTCTCCATTAATCAAAGAGCACACACCTGCCGTCAGCACCCCTCCACTCACTTAGCCCAAGATAACGGTGTCGTGAATAAACGAGAATTTTTTTTCCTCCCATGATGCTTCTCTTTTCTCTTCTTTTTACACTTCCATGCTTCATCATGTTCCCCCTTGGTCTCTCAGCATGTCCCTCCAGCTTTCAGGAGACAATGATAAACGTGCCGTCACATCTTCCTTTACAAAGAAAAAGCACAGAGATAGCGAGAGGTGATACGGATAGATGAAGAAGAAAGAAATGAAAGAAATAACGTACAAAGAAACTATGTATACTGAAGTCGAGCGGGAACTTGCCATACAGCTGTTCGGATGTTGTCAGCATGCCCTTGTTACCGTAAAGTCCTCGTGTTTACAGCCGAGAAAACTAATGAATCCAGGCAGAGGTCAGAGCCCCGGCAGAAGGACCGAGCTACAGGAAGAAAAATCCCAGCCAATCCCAGCTGAGAATCAAGCAGTGCCAGGACCCACCCCCTGAGGGAATACACGAGCCTTGCACCTGTGTCCTCTGAGGAACATTTGCACTGCAGAGCCCTTGTTAGAGAAGGCACGTGCAGCCTAATCAGCCTGAATGCTCACCTTGCCTACACCTGAGGGACTCACTCTCTCTCTCACCAGGCACCTGTGGGACTTGCTCCCCTCTCCGGAGCACCTGGGGGATTTTCTCCTTTCTTCCTCCTCGCTCAACACAGGCACTTTCATTGATTTCCAAAACACGTCTCAGATGACAAAGCCCCCGAGTCACCGGGATATCACAAGAACACAATGCAGAGCCCGAGGATTGATGGAGGCCCATTCAGCACTTTGACAAACTGATTATCTCTCTAGGGGCTTAAGTGCAGATTGATTACAGGGTATACAAAATGAGAAACGAAAAGGTATAGACAGAGAGCCAGGGAGAGTGAAAATTCTATCACTTTCAGATCCGGCGTGAGACAATTTAGTGAAAAACTTGCTCAAACATCCTGCTAATAAAATCACCTGAACAAGGAGACGAATCAGATATGATTTGCTGAGAGAGAGTGCACATTCCATTTGTGTTTATTTACAAAAACGGCAATGTAAAATGTTAGCTGAATGCTGTCTGGTCTTTGGAAAGACCAAGGTTGTTTTTTTTTTTTTTTTTTCCCCATTTACTGTATTTATGCATCATACCTGGTGCTCAGGCAGAAACATTCAGTCTCGATGATTTTAAGATGGTCTTGACCTCTTATCGTATGGTACGATCCAGACTGTGGAGGTGGTCACAAGCAGCTGTGGCATTTCTTCCCTGGTTTGTCATGCATGTCATTTCAAGGTGTCTGGATACGTCATCTAATCTTCAAGATATCTGACCAGTATGAGTGTTCTGGTCTGAAACGGTCACTGTATGATGACCTAAAATATCACTGTATTCATTGACCGTTTCAAAAACACACACGCATGGAAACAGTGAAAATTAATGCTAGAATTCTGGAGATTTTCATCCCAAGCCGAAGGGGTCCCCGTCCTCATTCTCTGCACACAAGCTCACCCCTCCCTCTTCAGCACAGTTATCACCTATGCAACTTTATATTATTATGCAAATGTTGAGCACGAGTCAGTTTGAGCAGAGCAGCACCTGACAACGAGAGAGAGAGAGAAAAAAAAAAAGTGCTTGACAGGATACGCAGAGTGTGTAACGTTCAAGAGATACAGTCTCAGACGGTGTAAAAATAAGTGTGCTTTTATTCAAGAATAAAACTGAACAAAAACTGATTCAAATGTTGCTGTGAATACATTTATTTTATTCAGGATTGATGTATGTATGCTTTCATATGTTGTGTGGTCGACAAAAAAATAAGAATAAGGGGGGGAAAAAATTTCTTAAATTCAAGTCCAGACTGTATGTAGTCCAAACTGATGGGAATGAGAAATGGCTGCTCAGTCGACACATCAGTTCAAAGCTTTTTATTTTACCTATTCTTATTTTCCCCTCATTCAAAGTTCAGTTCACAGATTAAAATGCACCAGTTCACGTTCATACATACCTGCAAACTCAGAAGGTCTGAAAAAGGTGACAAACTTTTTTACACCTCCTCCCCGACGTAAACCAAAACCTGAGCCCGCCCCCTCTCCGAAAAAAGGTGCAACATAGCTACAGGGAAACAAAAAACCTGTTGATTAACATAACCTTGTTTTTTGGTCAATCAGTGCAAAATGGCTGATGGTCAATCAACAAAATCAACCACAATCAAGT
>JAOANJ010000019.1:32123218-32133220 GCA_026413345.1 Ariopsis seemanni
AGGACTGTAGCCCATCTTCCAGATAATGTGCTTTTCATCCTGTGTTGGGGTATGGGTTGAGAGAGAGAGAGAGAGAGAGAGAGAGAGAGAGAGAGAGAGAAAGAAGACTAACAATTCACATACCTGGTCCGTGTGTGTGTGAGAGAGAGTGAGTGAGACCCACCTGACCATGCCCAGCAGGACTCTTCTTCCATGGCCCCATGAGCAGTCGCCTTGGCCTTGTGGCGTGTGTCGATGTGTGTATATAATCCCTAAAAATAACCCCTCTCTGTGTGTGTGTGTGTGTGTGTGTGTGTGTGTGTGTGTGTGTCCCCACCTGAGTATGCCCAGTAAGGTTCCTCAGCAGTTCTGCGGTGTCTGTCCCTGGTCGTCCAGCCTTGCCTTTCCACCTGATCACCTCCGGACAGTGCTGATGGACACAGACAGACACCATTATCTCATACTCTACACATTCTCCCCCCCAACACACACCATTTCAAAATTGCTCTCAAGATGAAATATCTGAAAGTATTTAGTAGTTTTGATACATTACCTTCACTATCTAGCTGCATAATCAATATTCACCATTCTTAACTCTTAGTTACACAGGAATCCAAAGTTCGCTACAGCCGCTCACTACATAGGCTACCGCATTACACACCTTCGAGTGCAATATATAGTATTTCACCATTGTTAGTGGGGCGGAGAAGAACCCACCATTTGAGATTCAGACTCCAGTTATCATCTCACTTTACGAACACATTTTGTGCATGTTTAATTATGAAATCAATATCTCTAAAAAGGTCACATTGAATGTGGGCTCTCTGATATAAACATGAGCATTTATCATTAATTTTGTAAGCCCGAATACACACGCACACTTCATATTCTTTATTTAGACCCACAGTTTAGTCACAATATAGAAAATGTGCCATTTTCTCTCTCTAACACACACACACACACGCACGCACACACGGCCTGCCTGAATGAATTAATACATCCATTTGAATGCAAACAATGCCGCTGAGATGAGGCAGAACAGCGGTATGCTGCCATTTGCACTGTTTTTAATCGGGCTGGCTGCTAACCTGTCCTGTGTCCTGTCCTGCAGGCCACAATCTCAGTGCGCTCCTTTTTCCTTACTGTTCCTGTTTACACACACGCGCCAACCCTACAGCACAAAACTGCGCATGAGGGAAATGCCACTTCTCTCCCACACACAACTGAGAAAGTACATTTAGACACAGGACTTGCTATTAAACAGGATTTACAGAGCAGACGTCAACAATGATGGTGGGGTCAACAGTCATGTTACTAATATTTTTGGGAAGATATATAGAAGAGCTTAAGAGCTTCTTGCTGAAATTTTTGTATTAATTAGAAAAAGATACTCAAAAACAGTCAAGAAGACTTAATCAAGCGGTGAGACTGGAAGAACCGAGCACAAGGGAAGCTAACAGATACACAGAGGCAGAAAGACACAGTAAAACTTTGACCTCTGGCTAAACCCGGTCATTAACCTATTTAAAAACAGGTTGCTTCCACTAGGAAGAGAAAATAGCGTGGACACACACGTGCACACATTAAATAAAAATTATATATATATATTTTTTTTATTTCACACACAAACTTATGACCTGCGGGTGATGGGATCAGTTTGCCTCCTCCTGATTAAACATGTATGAAGAAGAGCTAAATAAATAAATGGAGTATGACTGGCAAGTGAATGAACTCCAGGATAAAGCTGTGAAGTCCTGAGCATCTCACGAACGAGCCTGAGAACATTGTGTGATCAAAAAAAGATGAAAATCCACTGCCCATTTCTGAGAACCAGGTGCTATCGTCAGAGTTTCATCCCTGAGCATGAGCATGGACAGAAAGTTGAGCCGCTCCAGTGGAGCCAAGTCTAATTTTATGACCTGTATTTATCCCTGAATTCGTCTGTGTAAACAAAGGATAACTAGCTGGCGCTTAACGCTGGGAGAACAAGAGGCTGGAAAAAAGGATGAAATTAAAGAACACTGTCACGAGGTACACAATCCAGAGAATTAAAGGTGTGATAGGCAATTTTTAAGTTCAAACCAAAAAAAAACCCATGTACCTCTCCAAAAGAGGTCAATAAAACATCTACTGAGAGGAAAAACTCAATTTTGCAAAAAACTAATCATTTGTTTTACTCGATTCAGGTGGAAATTTGTGCGGTAAAGCTCAGGTTGGGGGCGGAGTTTCAGATGACAATATTTATATACATTTTGGAACAGTATTAAATAAATACAAGCCCCATTTCCAGAAAAGTTCGGATGTTTTCCAGGAGAATGAGACAGACCATGGACTCGAACACCTGAAGTCTTGTATCAAGCAAGAATGGACAAAAATTCCAATTGCAAAACTGTAAAAATTAATATCTTCAGTTCTCTTATGAGTAAAAAGTGCTATAACAAGGGTAATAATACCACTGTCTCTACTTTTTTTTTTGTGTTACAGGCATCAAATTCTAACTTCATTTATGTTTACAAACTACAATCAAGTTGGTCAGTAAAACTTATGGAAATCTTTTTGCTGTACTCTGTTAAATAAAAGGTTCACGTGAATTAACAAAATCACAGATTTTTGTTTTTATTGCATTCTGGAAAATATCCCAAATTTTCTACAAATGGGGCTTGTAAATTAAATTGATTAAAATGTATGTGTTATGTAGCTTTATTTTTCTGATGAACAATTATGTTACAACTGTTAAAATCCTAAAATAGCATAAAAATAAAATCCACAAATCACAATACAGGCTATATTTTTTGGATTTTAATTTGTTTTATCTCAAAGCAACCTGATTGAACCTTTAATTGTCCGTCTAGCATCGAATAAATGATGAACTCCTCAGACAGGATTAAAACGCAGATGAAAAGTCAACAAACAACCCTTTAGGACCCTCGGGATGTGAATTTAAAGAAAATGCCTTTCCTTCACACATGTAAGGTACCAACGACACCAACCAGCAACAAGCCCACTCTCTAACACAGGTCAGGTGGAAATCCTGGAGCTATAATTATCTGAGAGTTCTTGAAATTCACCCAGATTTGCCCTTGCTGGGGAACAAAAGGCTGAGCTAAGTAAAAGAGAGGGGGAAGGAAGGAGGGAGGGAGAGTGGATTTGTCAGAAGTTGGAAACAGGGGGCCACCCATGCAGGCGAAGGTACAAGGCTGTAGATCAGAACGTGTGCCTTTCATTTTTCCTACCGACAAATCGGGTCTGGCAGGGCCGGGGGGGGGGGTTTAAGTGCCAATTCAGATTTGGGCTGACCCGGAACTATCAGCTGCCGTGATCAGACGGATCGGCGCAGTTGAGAGATAGAAAGCGTGAGAGGGATGAAATAACCCACTGTGGAGGGTAGAGAAAGAGGGAGAGAAGTTGTTTCCTCTCGTTGGTCCATCTGCTGACTACACAACAAGGACACATGGCTACATCAGTCTACATCATTCAAACCTGTAATGAAATTTAGATGGTCTCTCTCAAAGAGCTCTGGCTAAAAGAAATTCCTCTATGAACAATGGATGACTCTTGGTCTTCTTTTTCTGGTTTGTTTCAATGACAAACAGCTTCCTCATCTTCTCCTCTCTAATTCTTGTGGATGGACGCCGGAGTACGTGGCTGAATACGGATGCCTCGGCTCACTATGGCTTTTCTATGAATTACATTATCGATTGCCGATGCGCTCCCAACACAAAATGTAATTATGTGATGTGGCGTGCCAAACTGAGCTACTATCCTCCCAATATGTCACTCATGCTCTCCTTCTATCCTCTCAATCACCATACTCAAGTCTTGGCTCTTATCCATCACTAAATCTCTGCCTCTCTGCTTTGTGTGTGGAGGGTTTGATTTCACATCGCAGATTGTTACACTGCGGTTACACTTTTTTCCTCTTGCGTATATCATTTCCTTTCTGTGATGTAGCATAGCAGGGGATGGAAAGGAACATGTAAAAACACATCCCATTTCCAGTCCTGCTGTGTGTTTGAATTGTACCAAACCGCACGCCAGAGGAAGTCGCAGAGTGTGCACACGCATGTCTGAGCGTGGGCGTATGCATCATCCGACCAGATTGCTTGTTTAACACACAAGCTTATTGTCAGCATTCAAAGCGTTACCCACCAGCAGCTCTCACACTTCTCTCTCACAAACACACGCATTCGTTACGCCTCTTCCTGGATCTGAACCACAGCCCAGGCCTACGCTCTCTTCTCCAGAAGTCTCCAACAGAGCCGTATTAATCTCTTTAACAGCTCCGCCAGTGGACATCAGGCCTGGTCGCCGTCCAGTAGCGGCTCAGCGCTGAGCCAGGAGGGCGGGATCGTGTTCCAGCCCAGCGGGTCTGCTATAATGACAGTTGTTCGGGCGCCGTGATGGACAACAGGCCTCCTGGCACCGGCTCAGCTGGAAGAGCCTGAGAGGAAGGAGGAACAGAGCATCCACTGTAGGAGTGACACAGCACAGCGAGCTCCATGCCAAATGTCTACTGCCCTTCTCCTGGGTCACCCCAAGCTGCCCTTTTCCCTCAGAAGAACCCTCAGAAGTTCTAGTGCACCTCAGAGACACTTCACCAGAGCTTTTTATTTTTAGTTTATTTCCTCTTTTGTGTTTGTGCAGTTTGATGTTTTTGTTTGAGTGTTTTGTCTGCCAGTTGTGGTGCAGTTCTGGACCCAGTTTTGGGTGTCGGTTCCCTCCAGGCCTTGGTTCACTGTGTGTGATGCCTGTGCTCCTAGCTATGGACTGCAGTGAGCTCGTTGCTCATTTTAACATCGTGGTTGTCCAGCACTCTGTGCTTTAGTGCTTGGTGTGGTGTTCCGAGCGATGTTGCTCGGTGGCGTCGTGGCGGACATGCAGGTGGTTTGTGAGGCACCAGCACTCTGCGTGGCGGTGCTTCTGTGCTCGCTTTGTGCATCCATGGCGTGGTGTTCCGAGTGATGTTGGCGGCGGTGTCACGGCAGCTGTGCTGGCAGCATGGGACTTGTTTTCATGTGCTTTTTGGTGGGACTGTGGCCGCTACACCATTGGAATGACATTCTAGCCTCTATTTGGTGGACTTTATTTATCTGTTTGTTCCCTAATCACTGTAAAGCAACCTTGGGTTTTGAGAAAAGCACTATATTATTATTATTATTATAGTATATTATTATAGCATATTTATTATAATATAATATTATATTAATAATATTATAATATAATATATTATATTATAATATTATAGTATAGTATATTATATTATAGTATATTATATTATTATAGTATATTAATAATATATTATAGCACTATATTATTATAATCACTTATTATTATGATTATAATGTGGCTGTAACTTCCGCCAGGTATTGGGTTCCCTGAGGTTCCTTGTGGACACCCATACTCCGTCACCTGGAGAGAAATCTGGATTGTTGCTTCTGTGTTTATCTATATGTTACTTGTATTTGGCGTGAATGGTCTTTGTGTTGGTGTACCTCCTCCCATATGGCTTGGCTATGAGAGAACCAGTCCTCCAGAACTTGTACTTGTGCTGGTGCGTCATCCCAAGGGAACAGGGGCAGTTGGTAGCCAAGTATTCACTGAAATGGTGTGAGTTGCATCGCAGAGCGTTTGAGTGAGTTCTGGGCATACTTGGCCCATGGAAGGAATCGAGACCAGTTCCCCTGGTTCATCATATAGAAGATTCTCAAAAAAAAACAAACATCCAGTTTCCTGGTTGGCCCATTCCACTTGGCCTTTAGATTGGGGATAGTACCCAGATATGAGACTCACTGAAACTCCTAACTGTTCCATAAAACAGGTCCATAGGCATGAGATAAACTGGGGCCCCCCGGTCACTATGTCCTCAGGGATGTCATAGTACCTGAATAGCTGTTGGAAAAGCAGTTCAGCCATTTGGAGTGCCATGGGGATGGCAGGTAACGAGATGAGTTTCAGAGCTTTGGACACTGTCAATAGTCACCATGATGGTGGTGTTGCCCTGGAAGGGGGGTAAGTCTGTGATAAAATCAATGGTTAGATAAGACCAGGGTCTTTGAGGGATTGGGAGGGCACAAAGCTTGCCAGCAGGAGGGGTTCGTGGGACCTTTGCCTGGGCGCACTCAGAGCAGGAGGCGACAAACTGGTTAGTTTCCGTGAGCATGTTCTCCCACCAGTACTCATTCCTGAGCATTTGAGGAGTTTGTTGGCTGCCAGGATGTCCCATGGCAGGAGATGTGTGAGCCCAGGTGATGAGTCACCCTCGGAGGCATTTCCGGACGTCAAGAAGGCCCAGCGGAAGATTGATTGGGCTTGTCCACAGTCGGGAGTTCTTTATCTCTTGATCCAGGTCCCAAGTGATGGACTGGATGAAGCAGTTGGGCAAGAGTATGGGTTGAGTTTTGGAGTCCTGGCGTGATGAGTCGAAGGTGCGAGACAGGGCATCTGTTGTGGTATTGTTTGACCCTGGCCAGAACGAGATTGTGAAATTAAAACGTGTGAAGAGGAGTGCCCATCTGGCTTGACGTGTTTTCAATCTTTTGGCCTTCTTGAGATATTCAAGGTTCTTATGATTGGTCAGTATCACAAAGGGGTGAGTGGCTCCCTCCAGCCAGTGTCTCTACTCTTTGAGAGCTAGTTTGATGGCAAGTACCTGAAATACTCTCTTACCGATGTCATAATTCCTTTCTGCAGGGGTGAGTTTATTTGAGAAAAAGGCCACTGGGTGAAGCTTGTGTTTCTCGCTGAAGCGCTGAGACAAGACTCCTCCTGCTCCTGTGTCAGAGGCATCAACTTCAACCGTGAATGGCTTGTTCAGGTCAGGATGCTGTAGGACCAGGGCAGAAGTGAAGGTGTTCTTGAGTCGATTGAAAGCCTCCTCTGCCAAAGAGTTCCATTGAAGACGCTTGGGTCCCTTCTTGAGCAGGCCCATTAGGGAAGCAGCAATTGTGCTGAAGCCTCTAATAAAATGACGGGAGAAGTTGGCAAAGCCTAAGAAACATTGAAGCTCCTATACGGATGTGGGTACTGGCCAGGACATGACTGCAGCTATCTTGGAGAAATCAACGCTGACTCCTTCTGCACTGATGTAGCCCAAAAAGGAGATTCGATCCTGATGAAATTCACATTTCTCTGCTTTCACAGAGAGATGATTGGCCAGGAGACATTGGAGGATGGATCTGACATGTTCCAGATGACTTTTCTTGTTGGGTGAGTAAATCAGGATATTGTTGATACATGCGATCACAAACTTGCCTAGCATGTCCTTTAGCACATCACTGATCAAGCACTGCAACATGCTTGGCACTGAAGAAAGGCTATAGGTCATTACCCTGTACTCAGAATGGCCAGCGGTTGTGCTGAAGGCGGTCTGCCATTCATTGCCTTTCTTAATTCTGATTAGGTTGTATGCAATGTGTAGGTTGAGCTTGGAGAAGATCTTGGCAGATGGAAGTTGTTCCAGGGCAGAAGGAACAAGAGGAAGAGGATAGGGATACTTGACAGAGACTTGGTTCAATCTTCTATAGTCTATGCATGGCCGGAGGCCACCACCTCATTTCTCCACATTGAAGAAGCCTGTTGATGCTGGTGACTTAGAAGGACATATATAACCCTGTTTGAGGGCTTATTGGATGTACTCCTCCATGGCAGAGTGTTCCTTTAGAGGAAGGGGATAGATGCGACCACGTGGAGGTGATGTGCCTGGTAGAAAATCAATGGCACAGTCATAAGGTCACAGTCATAAGGTCGGCACGGTGGCAGCCTGCAGGCTTTCCCCTTGCTAAAGACCTCTCTCAAGTCCAGGTAACACTCAGGAACATTCTACATGGAATTCGATTGCGAACTCTCAATAGAGATGGAGGAAAGTCTGAGTTGGGGATGTGAGAGACAGTTCTGAAAACAGGTGGATGATCACTGGAGAATTTCCTTGTTCTGCCATGAGATAAGTGGGTTATGAAGCTGTAACCAAAGGTAACCAAAAATGATGTCATGATTGACAGTGGTGGTCACGCAGAGGAGTTCAGAGTGGAGTGCTCCTACCTGAATGTGACCGGGAGCAGTGCGAGTGGTGACGAGACCATCACCTATTGGTCCAACATCGATGGTCCTGATGCTGAGTGGACTCTGCAGAGGGGTAGTAGGCAGGTCAAAGTTCTGGACAATCATGCTGTTGATGAAGTTCCACTCTGCCCCTGGGTCAACATAAGCAGACATAATGTGTGTGGAGGATACCAATTTTAACAACACAGGTATTTTAAATAACTTTGCATTAAATCTTCTCATCGGACTCACTGCATGAGCTGGGCTTTTAACTGGGCTGGTGTGAGACAGGTGGATGGGACACTGGTTGATATGGTGCTCAGAACTCCCACAGAAGAAGCAAAAACCCTCCTTCCTCTTTCTTTCACATTCAGCATGTTTCAGATGGGTGTGAGAAACCTCCATAGGTGTAGCCTCCTCAGAGGGCTGGACTGGTTTGGAGTTCTCCTTGAGCAAGGGTCGATCGGTCAGCAAATGATCCAGTCTCCTACTCAAGTACTAACCAGCCCCAACTCTGTTTAGCTTCTGAGATCAGACGGGATCAGGCATTGTCAGAGTGGTTTGGCCATAAGCCAAACACAAACAAAAAAAGGCAAATGATCCAGTCATATTGCTATGTCAATGAGGGAGTCAAGCATTAGAGATGAGCAACTACACACCAGTTTACTGAGAATTTCTGGACGAAGACCTTGGCGAAACACCGCTTTCAGTGCCGGGTCATTCCATCCGCTGGCTGCCGCTAGCGTTTTGAAGTCTAGGGCGTATTGAGTGACATAGTAAGATAGTGAGCAGACTTTTGCCGACTTCAGTTCCCTCGGGTTTGTAGTCAAACACTCTTTTGAACAACCATTCCCAGCATATTTCTCCGGAATGGGGAGTTGTAATGTGGAACTAGTAGAAGCCTCAGGACATGTTAGGAAGGCCTGTGACATCACAGCTACAAGCTGCACCATCCAGGTGTTGAGGTCTACAAGCATCTGTTGATGTTCTCCTCGAAGATGTCCCTGAGCATTCATTGCGGTTTACTTCACCTCCTCTGCTGCATCCATGATAGGCGAAGTTTCCTGTCAGTGCAGACACTTACGGATGTACAGTATATGCAGGGGAGAGCAGGGAGCAAACTTGAAACAAAGCCAAATCGTAAAACAAGAAGCGTGGTCAAAGGGCAGGCAAGGGTTGGTTGAGCAGCAAACAGTGCAATATAGAAAAGACAAATAACGTAAACAAAGAGCGATAGCAAGGGTCAGAAATACTAGAGTCAGGCAGAGATAGAAAGGCTTGGTATGGACTGGAAAACACAGAACGATACTTCACACTGAAGGTGTGTGA
This sequence comes from Ariopsis seemanni, assembly GCA_026413345.1. Classification (NCBI taxonomy): domain Eukaryota; kingdom Metazoa; phylum Chordata; class Actinopteri; order Siluriformes; family Ariidae; genus Ariopsis; species Ariopsis seemanni. The sequence goes on from JAOANJ010000019.1 coordinate 32,132,564, forward strand.
GAGAGAGGCTAAAGTAGTGTGGCTGATGAGTTGTGAATGAATGACAGCTGATTTCAATAAGCTGGTGACAGGGGGCGCTGTGCTCTTTGGGAGTTGTAGTTCTGAGTGGCCATGTTTGTAGTTTGGCTAGCGCTGTCGTTCTCAATATCTTTACTGACAACATAGATACCATGTGACTGTGTGATGCCATGTGTGTTGAAACACATGAACGAGGAAATAGCAAAGGAAGTTGAAACAATTCATTTGAAAATTAGTCAAGATGATTGCTACATTACATGTGGCCTGTGTGTGTGTGTGTGTGTGTGTGTGTGTGTGGGCATGGAAGAGACTGGGTAAGGCTGCATTTAAAATGATTGTGTCTTTGTGTCTGTGGTCATTATTGCAGTGTGGACGTTAGTGAGCTGTTTACATGAGAGCTTAATAATGCAGGTGTGTTTTTATCTTCTTCTTCTGCTCCACGTCACTGCAGGTGAGTCTCCGGTTCTCTCGCTCTTATTTAATAATATATAGATTTAGGCACTGCCTAAAAGTGGAGCTTCCATCTGTTTCTGGTTTGTAGAATTTTCTTATACATCATAGCCAGTGGGCGGCACGGTGGTGTAGTGGTTAGCGCTGTCGCCTCACAGCAAGAAGGTCCGGGTTCGAGCCCCGTGGCCG
>JAOANJ010000019.1:32352905-32363104 GCA_026413345.1 Ariopsis seemanni
TGCACACCACATTTTTCAGATTTTTATTTGTTTAAAATTTTGAAGACCATTTATCATTTTCGTTTCACTTCACAATTCTGTGCTACTCTGTGTTGGTCTATCACATAAAATCTCAATAAAAAAAAGTTTAAGTTCGTGGTTGTAAGGTGGAAAAATGTGAAAAAGTTCAAGGGGTATAAATACTTTTGCAAGGCACTGTAATATAATTACACAATATAATAATGTTTGGACATTTTGGTCTTATTTGTTATAGAAAATGTGATTAAATGCCATCCATGTTTTGGGGAAAATTTTTCCTCCTGGCTTACTCTGACTTACTCGGTGCCCTCAGCCCTCCAGAGGTTTGTGTTTATCCACTTTAACGCACCAAATTTATCACATTAAGGCCTTGGTAATTAGCTGATTAATTGAATTAGGTGTGTTAAAATGAGGTAGAATGTTAAACTCTGCAGTGCTCTGGCTCTCCAGGAATGAACTCTGGACTCTTATAGAGTTTTGGAGTCTGGAATGAGAAAGCTTTGTTGATGTGAATCTAAGAGACAAAACATTGTGATGCCTTTCTTCATATGCAGCCATTTCACTTCAGGAGTCGACCAGTAATTTGTTACCAAGCTCTCCAGGTAAGCAAAAACCCCAGGAAGCTGCCTTGTTTTGTCTTTTAGTTAATTATTATTATTTTTTTTTATTGTGCATGGCATTTTCCCGTGTCTCGCAAGAACAATATCATGCGGACGAGATCTGATCATTTTGACGTCCTGAGGGTCTCTTTTCTCCATTTTGGTACCATTTTCCTACCTTTTGAGGTAAACGGTATGTCTGACGGAAATAGCCGAACGCGAGGAGCTTGAACTATGGAACTGTGTCACACCAAGATGGTGATGTGCAGAAAACATCGTGACTCTACATCCTCTGAGAGTTTTGAGTCGCAGGGATGTAATTTGTGGTTGACATTCATGAATAGATCTGTAAAACAAAAGACGAATACATCTTTTCTCTGTTCTTGCTTTTGTGTTATCATTTCTTTCTCTGTAAGCTCAAAGCATTACTCCAAAGTATTACTCCATACTCCCTCCCAGGGAGTCAAGCCCATGCATTCTAAGGCTAAGATAGCTAAGCGCTAGCTAGAATTACTTAATTATCTGTCTGGAAAAATGACACGTCATCTAACCTTGTTCTATCTTATAGTTACACTCATTATGCAGGCTTTCCTTTTCTTTTCCACTGAATTTTAGCTGGTGGGAGAGCGGAGTCCGCCATGTTTGCCCATGCCGACTTGTTTTGGTTAAAAGTGGGTCAAATGCGCCCCACGGTGGTCACGTGATATTGTTGCTCACTTGCTTCAGCAATCTCCGGAATTGCAAAATGTGGGACGCTTTTTATCTCGGCAAAACATTCACACACAGGATACACGGTGCGTGTGTGCAGCAGCGAAACATCTTGAAACTCCAACAGCAATAGAAATGGAACATTTTGCCCAGAATTCAACTTTGCAGTCAGAGCCTTTAAGTGACTCGGTGAAACAGTGAGCTAGTTAGTTAGTTAAGTGCTAGTTAATGATGCATTAATGATGGCGAGATGTTCGGTCTCCACAATCTGTCCTCATTTGACAGATGCTACACACCAGACTGACTTGTAGATGAAGCAGAATCTAAAAACTGAATGTTAACATCAGAACGTCTGGCTTCTCCATTAGCATTAATATGTAACTAATTCATTTATAGCATTTTCAGGATGCAGGATGTTACCGTTGTGGCCTCTCGCTTGAAGTCTTTGGTATGCCATTGACGTAGGTTGTGCATGTCAAATAAAGTTAGTGTAGTATGTAAATTTTCAGATGCCCTAACATGCAGAAAGGAAGATAATAAGCCTACAGGGAGCAACAGGCTTGCAGGTTTTATTATGCAACTTGGTGTAATCAGTTGTTCAATGCCTCAGTGATTATGGCAGCACACTTTTAGACTTTGTAATTTGGTATACTTGGGTATTTTAATCCAGGCTCTTTGATGAACTTTGTAGAACTCCTGCAATATAATGGAATAACAGTTTGACCAAAGTCTGAGCTAAAACAAAAAGAGAGAGAGAGAAACGTGACCTCTTCTACATTTGACAACATTCACTTCTATTGAGATCCAGTGTGAAAGCAAATTTCTGGAAAGTCGACGCAGAAGAACTCATATTGTTGTGTTTTGATGTGAATTGTCTGATGTGATGTGAAGATTCAGGACAAGACCAACAAGGTGAAGTCAGGAAAGAAAGCACTATTCAAACACGCACACACCGGACCGCACCCTCGCTATCGGATAATTCCAGCATGATGGACCTGTGGTATAAAATCATGACTTGCATCGTCTCATTGCCAGAACAAGGGGTGTGTATGTTTGGTCATGTGACTTTTTTGAGCAAGAATGCAAACTAATATTGAAAAATAAATTTCAATTTATATAACTATTACAAATAATATCCCTTGGACTGTTTTTTTTTTTCCCTTATGTACAGTAGTTATATTCTGAGAGAAATGAACTCTTCGATGGTTTTCTTTCTTGATTCTTGTAGCAAGGACAACAAATTCTTTTTCTTCTTCAACAGTTTTTCTTCTTCTTATGGAACAGTCGTAGAGGGCACTGGTGACTCAACAGTTAAGGCTCTGGGTTACTGATCTGAAAGTCAGAGGTTTTAGCCCGAGCACCACCAAGCTGCCACTGTAGGGCCCTTGAGCAAGGCCCTTAACCCTCTCTCCTCCAGGGGCGCTGTATCATGGCCGACCCTGTGCTCTGACCCCAACTTCCTAACAAGCTGGGATATGTGAAGAAGAGAATTTCACTGTGTTGTAATGCATATGTGACAAAGGCTTCTTCTTCTTCTTCCTCTTCTTTTTTCTTCTTCTCCTCAGCTCCCTACACACCAATAATAACCCTGATTATACCCAAGGAAGCCCAGCGACAACGCCACTTCACTGGGGGTAGATCAAATTAGCTCATGTTTAAAGTCGTTCAAATTCTGTAAAGCTGCTTTGCGACAACGTCTATTGTTAAAAGTGCTATAGAAATAAACTTGACTTGACTTTGATTTTTTTCTTAGCTCATCTAGCTGTAGGACAGGCCGGATGAGCAATGATGCTTCGTCCGTCCATTGTCCGTCATCTGTCCACAATTTACAAAAATCGCTACTCCTCCTACAGGATTGATTGATTAGATTTCGCTCAAACTCACATCCAGTGTTCCCCAGGTGGATGTGCATAAAAGTTGTCAAGATGGTGGCGCCACCAATCATATTTACGATTTTATGGGTGTGTGAAATTTTTGGGTGACTCGCCACATTAAACGCTACTCTTCATAAACTGCTGGGACGTTTTCACTGAAACTCACCCAGAAGACTCTAAAGACATGAGGCTTCAGAGGGGTCATGTGCAATTTCATGAAAATCGCTACTCCTCCTACAGGAGTGATCAGATTTTGATCAAACTCGTATAGAATGTTCTCCAGCTTGGTTTGTATAAAAATTGTCAAGACGGTGGCGCCACGTGTCATCTTTACGATTTTATGGGCGTTTGAAAATTTTGGATGACTCATCACATTAAACACTACGCTTCGTAAACTGCTGGAACGTTTTCACTGAAATTCACCCAGAAGACTCTCAAGACATATTCCAACAAGAATTGTTCACCAGGTGGTGCCACTTACCATGGATGAGGCTACAGAGGAGTCACGTGCAATTTCATGAAAATCGCTACTCCTCTTACAGGACTGATCGGATTTCAAACTCGCACACAATGACAGTGGCCGGTATGAGCTCCAGCCTCATTGAGGCCATTTATGTTTCTTCGGGTCATAATGCTCATTTTCACCAAACTTGCAATTTTGAATTGTCTCACAAGCTTTTTTTTTTTTTTACTTCTTTTTCCAAATATTTTTGTCTAGTCATCACAAAATGACATCACAGCTTCATGAGACCAATCTGGGAAACAAAGGTGCTTCTCAGATTTTTGATACGTGTGACTATTTGTCCTTAACATGACAAAACTTCACATCACTTTCTTCTCCCTTGTCCTTGCCAGGTCAGGGTCCATGTGGACCCTGCTGATCCATGTTATATTAATTAGAGCATAGTTTTACGCCGGATGCCCTTCCTGACGCAACCCTCCCATTTCTGGGCTCGGGAAACAACCACTTACACACAGCCACACCTATGGACAATTTATTGTCGCCAGTTAACCTAACTGCACGTCTTTGGACTGTGAGGGGAAACTAGAGCACCCAGAGGAAACCCATGGAGACATGAGGAGAACATGCAAACTCCACACAGAAAGGCCCCTGTTGGCCACTGTGTTTGAACCCAGAACCTACTCGCTGTGAGGCGACAGTGTGAACCACTACACCACTGTACCACCTGTGACATAACTTCACATGTGAGTGCCTCTAAGAATTTCACTTCTAAGTGGCGCTATAAATCAGATTAAAAAAAAAATCATGATTCTTCTTTCTTTTGATCCCCTGGATGGTGCTTAATGTATCGGCAGAATCTCCGAGACCTGATAAGTGTTGGCACGGTGATTTTGATGGCATGTATGTGATTGTCATGTGACTTAAATGCGAAAAATGTGTTTACGTTTGAATTTTGCAAAATATTGCTTTGTCGAATTGTCTGAAAAAACACCTCCTGCGAGAGTATAAACTTTTCTTTGCGACATATGAGAGCTTTTGTGAAATTCCCGTGTTTCCGTTACTCGTTTTTTTTCCGTTCTCAAGTCCAAATTGCGCATTAAGCAGATTAATGGAAACACAGCTAATTAGACTGCAATGTGACGAGCTCGTATCGTGCTTCCACAAGTTTTTTTCTCGTTTTCCGTTCTGTATCGGTGAAGTTGCTCATCAGTCGAGTTTTCAGTGACCCTTTTCATTATTAGTGCTGTGGAGAATGACAGAAAAGAACGAGTTCATTATTTTCCCTTTCACGCATTTAATCAGATAGCGATGTAAAGGCATTCACAAGGTCACGCATAAATAATTAGAATTTAAAGAAAATGCCAAGCGTCCAATTGACTCCATACCCTTTTAATGCACAGTAATTCCCTCTCACTTGGGGCGATGTCTGTCTGTCGTTTTTATTCACGTCGAGAACACCGTATATACTGTACATTTTATTTTCTAACCATGATTTTATTGAGCGCAGCTTGTGCAGGAGTGCTGGGGGATTTGAGCTTAAAACCTACTAGTTGTCTTAAAACCTGAGTTAGGACTGATTTTAATTTTGGCTCGGATGATGGAGCAGGTCAGTATTTATTGCTTGTGACGTTATAACAAGGGTTTATTGAGTTTTACTTGACTTTGGCAGCCCGTGATGAGGCATTTAACATGCTGATCATCGTGGTCATTAAAAGAGCACAGAAGAAGGAGGAAAAAAGCGAGCAAGATGAGACGAGATGTGTGGGTGAAAAACAGAGTAGTTGATCTGTCTCCCATTTCCTTTGGGATGCCTTGGTAAAAAATGATTGTGTTATTGTGCTCCTTGGCGGTCAATAAATTAAAAGCTAATGCTGGCAAGTAAACAGCAAGGAGATTACTTTTTCAGATTTTTTTATTTATTTCTCAGAAGTATTTTAATTACTTCCTGCACTGCAAGCTGTATCGTGCTCTCATGTACAGGCGAATAACATCATACCCAGCCAGGAAGTCGAGAAAGCAAGAGAGGTGAAGGCCTCTCTCTCGCTCTCTCTCTCTCTCTTTTCTTTTTCACAAGCTTTTGTGTCCAAAGAAGTTTAATTAGTGAAAGCAATAAAAAGTGCCTAGGAGGGGAAGCAGCAGAGCGGCAGCTGAATAACATCTCCATTCCAATCGACGGCTTGTAGCTTTCTCTTGCTCTCTCTCTCTCTCTCTTTTTCCACTCATGCCATTGTCTGCCTCCGAAGCTCTTCTGACAAGTTTTTAATTGCCATAAACTCATGTATATTCATATCAGGCATGCTGATTCTTTTTTCCTGTTGATGAAGCTAGGCTGTACTTCATTATTGCAAATTTTGTGTGCGTGCACATCATGTACCTACTTATTACCCCCATCTCTCTCTCTCACACACATGCACACACACACACAGCTCATTTCTCAGCATGTCTGTTTCTCATTCAGCTCCATATCGATAAATAATCCCTCAGCGTCCGCCCCAGTCGAGCTCATAACTCGCAATCCTATAGAAGGTGCCGGGGAGAAGCTCGCTTATATGGCGCTTTCCAGCTGTTCATTTTGATGTAACCTTTAGCGAGGGCTTGCCAATATCCCTTCTAGTACTTCCAAGGGCGACTGAGGGGGAGTTCAATAAGCAAACATGCTGAGCGTGTGCGTTTCTCAGCTCATAGACTTCCTACAGTCCAGGTGGAGCACGCTCTCTGTGCCCCATTTGCCTTATTTACCTTTTATTAACAGTTGCCTCACTGTGACATTTCATCTGGCAGGGCCATGGTACGAGACGCTCGTACACGCGCATGCACGCTCATGCTTTGTATCACACTTCTCATTGCCACGCTCATGTTTCTTGTGAACTCTCTCCCTCAAGGCTAAGATAAGACAAGTTTAAATCGGTTGAATTTTTTTGGTCTTAAATACTGGATATCTGATCGTGATGTGTTATCATTCAAGTACATCCATAGAAACTTCATCTGCCTTTAAAGTGAACTCGAACACGCATTGAAGAACTATAACCTTCTTCCTGCTTTTCACCGATTGCTCAGTAATTAAGGCTTTGTGATATTAGTCTTCATAAATCACTGCCACTGAGCCGCTTTTGGGTCCTTGAGCAAGCTTTTTAACTTTCAGTTGCTCAACTCTGTGCTTGCATTGAAATCTGGCTGGATTGAATTCATGTTAGACAGGCCAAAGAACAGCATGAAAGACACAGACAGAATGGATTTTTATGCTAAGGGAAGGATAACTTCAGGACGTTTTCTCTGCAATGTTTAGACTTTCTTTAAAAAAAATCCATTATCTGTGATTTTAGCATATTACAAAGAAAAGCCTGCAATAATCAGAGGAACGGAAGACGGAGAAGCAAGAGGCAGAAGAGAAGCAAGAAAGTTGCAGAATGCAACTTTTTTTAAATTTTAAAACTCAAACATGAAAATCTCTTTTTCACAAAAGTATTCAATACTTCATGGAAGCCCCTTTGGCAGCAATTACAGCTCCAGGATACATCTTGGCTGCATCTCTGCTTGCACTGCACACCTGGATTTGGGCAGTTTATTCCATTCTTCGTGGCAGATTCAATCAAGCGCCATCAGATTTGATGCCAAGCGTCTTTGACCTGCCATCGTCATCTCTTTCCACGGATGTTCGATGAGGTTTAAGCCTGGGCTTCGGTTGGGAAATTCAGAGACTTGCCCTAAAGCCACTCGAGTGTTGTTTTGACTGTATGCTTCGAGCCGTTGTCATGTTGAAAGGTGAACTCTTGCACTCTGAAGGAGGTTTTCTTCCTGTATTCGACTGCGTTCATCCATCCAACAATTGTTACCAGTGTAGTTGCCCCTGCTGCTGAGAAAACATCACCACAGAATCATGCTGCCACCACCATGTTTCACCGACGGGATGGTTGATGTGCAGTGCCTCTTTTCGTAGCGCTTGCTGTCAGACCAGAGAATCTTTTTCCACACGGTGAGTCCTTTATACTGTCATATTACTTTTACTCAACAGCAGCTTCCCTCTTGCCACTCAGCAGTTAAAGCCTGATTTATGCAGTGCTGTAGAAAAGTCTTTCCAACAGGTTCTCCCATCTCTACACAAGACTTTTGGAGCTCTTTTAAAGCGACTGGTTCTTTCTTTCTTACCTCCCTAAACAAAGCCCTTATTTCCCAGATGCCTGCCTAATTTAGCCAGACAGCCAAATCTAGGAAGGTTCAAGGTTGTGCCAAGCTTCTTCCATTTCAGAATTATGGTGGTTATTGTGGTCTTGGCAACGCTCAAAGCCTTAGAAATAGTTTTATTTCCTTGCCTTGACCGATGCCTCGCCAAAACTTGATCGCCGAGATCCACAGATGGTTCCTTTGACTTCATGGCTTGGTATTTGTCCTGACAATGCAGTATAAATTGGGCTCTTATAAACCGTGGTGTGTGCCTTCCCAAGCTATGTCCATTTACATCCATTCAAATTGCAGTTTGACACTAACTTAGCTCTAGGCACATCTCAAGGATCACTAAAGCAAACAGGATGCACCTGACAACGATTTGGAGTGCCGCAGCAAAGGGGCAGGATGTTTTTGTGAATTATTAGAGATTTTCTAATTTAGAATTTTAATTTAACGTTCAAAAAATGTCTAAAAATCTTCTATACCCATTTAAAATCGAATCCACAATATAATAACGTAAAGAGGGATGAATACTTTCTGAATCCACTGTACCATGAAATTAATAATTATTCCAGTCCATACCAAAGAAAATAGTCTTTTATGATTGGTTGTGCATTAATTTCTTATATCAGGATGCTCAAGACAAAAAAAAAAAAAGCAAATTTGTGAAATAAATACTTCTGAGAAAATTATATATTATTTCCAAGTGTGGTGTGGCATGTTCCGTGAAATGTCGTACAAGATTGCAAACAAAATCAAGCAAGAATGAGAGAAAAGCTTTGAAACAACACTCTTGATTTTTTTTTCTTTTATTTTTTATTATTATTAATATAAAGAGAAATAAAACAAGAGATGTCACTGATGGACTGGATACGCTGTTTATAACTGTTAGAGAGTAAGGGTAGGATAGTGTGACAAATCAAACACTTTCAAGCATGCTGTCATCTGAAAAGGATAATAAGGGCTGGTGTAATGTGTCCTGACACAAATTTGCCCTCTTGTATTTTATTCCTTACTTAATTTATCATCTTGAAAAATGTAATTTGTAAACAGATCCTCTGCTCCGGCAGATATTGTGTTCATCGTGTCAGCGTCTCATGTTGTTCTGTCTTTAATATAAAAGCAACGTTTTTCCATTTCCTCTGATTTTGAGGTGTTGAGAAGTGGTCCTAAAAATGTCCACCCATGCGCATATTGTTCGAACGAACACCTCTCAAGGACACCAAGTCCGAACCCGGTGTGTGTTCCAGGCAGCTGGGGAATGTATGCCTTGTGTGTGTGGAAAAGAGAAAAGAAGACAAAGAGAGAGCCCAGCATGTGCGCATCATCTGTGCAAGAGACTGTGCATACAAAGCGCAAAAGTATTTGTGTGTGTATATGTGTGTGTGTGGTTTTGCGGGACAGCAGGCGGTGGAAACACACGCTGCCAAGCGGCAATTAGGAAAGCAGAGAGTCGTCGCTCTCACACCAGGAGAAATATGCTGACAAAGCCCAAAGCCAAGCAGGCTCTTCTGCCCTTGCACATTTATCCATCTAAAAACGCAATCAAGTGCCGAAATCCATGAGCCCGTGTTAATTATTAATGCTTTTTCCTTTTAGATTGGATGCAGCGGGATGTTTATGCGTTTTAAGGCCTCACTTGGTCACTCATGCTCTCTTAGTTTCACAAACATCCAATAATCAAATGTTTACGCGACTGTAAATGCGCTTTAATTGGAGGTTTATGTGCTTCAAAAGCCTAAATTAAGTTTGCGATGATCTCTGGCAGTGGAGGAGGCGCCGCTCTTGTACGCCGAATCGAAAACTGTGGCATGTAGGGTAAATTTCAATTAAGATCCATATCAGCATTGAGGAGATTGAACAATATTAAACCCAGTTTTGCTTCACTAGGCCATTCTGCTGCAATGATTATCATTTCATGGGCATTCCACATTTGCTTCACAGTCGCATTTAATACTGCTTCACTTCTTTGGTTTTTATTTGTGTCAGTCAGCGTATTGTAGTCTGAAATGCTTCATTATTTGATACAGTCAGTGTTCTCCAGGAGCTTACAGCATGCACTGCTTTAATTAAAGGCAGGGAGAAAGGCCAAATGCTCGGGTAATTGAAGGCTAAATGAATTTATTGTAGTCGCTGTTCTGTTGTGTCGGCTTGTGGGCGTGCATGGGATTTTTGTTTGACGTTAAAGTCAGCAGAAAGGTGCTGCAAAAAATACGTACACTTTTACAGAAATAGACAAACACACGTATAGGCTGATATCCAGCTGTGGAAAGTACAGTGTATCCATAATTAAATCCAACCCCAATTCCAAAAAAGTTGGGACAAAGTACAAATTGTAAATAAAAACGGAATGCAATGATGTGGAAGTTTCAA
>JAOANJ010000019.1:32369958-32381453 GCA_026413345.1 Ariopsis seemanni
CTATACCTTTGATAATGGTAAATATCTGTCTACCATCAACCGTTTTCAAATTACAGCCCTCTGAAAATCTATGACCTTGAGCTTGACCTTTCAAGGTCAAAGATCATGGTGCCAAATGAAAGACCATATGGGAGTTCTTATATGATCATAATAGTAAACATCTGTCTATCAGCAACCGTTTTTGAGTTATAATGGAAAATGTGATTTTGACCGAAAGTAAAAATATTAATAATAATATACAATTCATATAGTGCCTATACAACTATGCTCTAAGCACTTTACAATCACAAACTAGTAAATGATAATTCAGTAACTATTTAATAACGAATTAAAAAGGCTAATAACTAAAGACTAAACAGCTGCAGATTAAAACCGAGCCTATAAAGATGCGTCTTAAGTGTGGCTTTGAAAACATTAACGTTCTCGGAAATGCGCACATGGTCAGGCAATTTATTCCAAAGAAACGGAACATGTGATGAAAAAGAACTAAAACCATAATTGTTCAGTCTGTAGAGACTGGGACAAGCCGGATAGCAGAAGTAGAGGAACGTAAGGTTCTTCTAGGTCTGTAGACTGTCAAAAGCTCTTGTAAGTAGGAAGGCGCAAGGCCATTCAGACATTTAAAAGTCTGAAAGGTTGACCTTTCTGGTGACCTTGACCTGATTATTCCCAAAATTTAATCAGGTAATCTACGGGCCATTGCTCACCTACTCTGAAAATTTGAAGTCAATCGGTGCAACCGTCTAGATGCTAGATTGTTAACAGACAAACAAACCACACTGATTACCTCACCCCGCTTACTCCATCGCGGGCGAGGTAACAAGCCATGTTGTCAAGGAGGGTAAGTCTATGGAATTCTGTGAAAACGCTTCCATTTTCCTTCTGATGGCTCCAGCCCTGTAGCTAGACTCTGGTCCTGATGAGATCCCTTCAGCGAGAGTGATACAGTCCGCTGAATTGATGTGCTGGTCCGCATCTGTAAACACAATTACACCACGACACACCAACGAAAAGTCTAGCATGTCAGAAGATTTTTTTTTTTTTGTATTTTCTTGCCTCGTTTGATGACTCCTGCAACGTGTTTCTTGATTGCCATGATTGACAATTTCTTGACCCTCCTCTCTGATGATGATGTGAGCGATGATTGATTGGTCTGGGTTGAACCTGTAGTCTTGCCAGTCTCCCAACCCAGACACAGCAACAATTTATGGTACTATGATTGCCTAATCTGACATGGTGACCGGCGTGAAAGACAAAAATATCATGTTGTCTTGTCCCGGCATAAGACAATCTTTAGGCATACTGAATGTCTTTACCACTGTGTTTGTTAAAGTGTCTCAGAATAAACCAGTGCTAATCTTACACAACCAGTATATGTGGGCTTTCTATAAATGTAGCAATTTTTTTCCTGTTATTTTTTAAACTACTACAGGTATAAATGGGGGAAAATTTGCTGTTATTATCCATTTTCAGTTATATTTGTTTCAATAAAAGTGTGATAAAAATTTTCTCTAAATAATCAGATTATATACACAACAGAATAACTATAAACATGCACAGATTTCCATAACCTCATAAGATATATCTGAACCAACACAATCAAAACATCCACAATTATCGAGCCTATCATCTCACCTTAGCTTTCTGCTGATTCTCTCTGACCTCATACACTGAGTTCATGTCAGCGTATTCATAGTGACTTGGAGTCCGTCCCTTTTCGCAATCCATGTATTTATTTATGCATGACAAACTCAACCTTTTGACCTATTATAGCTACTCATCTCATATACGTTGCATTGAGGCTAGCTAATAATGATGGAGCTTCTAATTGGAAGACATTTATTGCTGACACAACCAGCGCTCATACTGATGACTGATGCAGTTTTCAAAGTTCTGCCCTTGGGGCAAGATGAAAAAAAATCATTAATTACTGTCGACTTTTTTCTTCCTTCTAAACCGGTTTTAGACTTCACGTGCTTTGTGATCAGTGATAGTTGAAAGGTCAGTGCTGATGGTTGTGTGGTAGAAACCAGAAGGTTGTAGGTTCAAATCCCAGGCTTGCCAGAGAGCCAAGTAAGCAGAAAATCCAGTTCAAGTTTGTGCTTGAATTGCCTTATTTTGATGTCACTTTGGATAAAAGTACCTATTAAATGACCAAACATAAATGGAAATCCAAGAAAAGTTGGTTTGGCCTGAAGTGTTAACCTCAGTTTTGGTATCATCAGAAAAATTATGGAACGTTCTTGCATTGTAGAAGCACAGGCCTCATTCAGAAAAAGTAGCCAAAAACATGATCCGGGTAGAAAAAAATTCACTTAAAAAAAAAAAAAAAGAAGTGAACACCTGTCTGTGTTGAGTTCTCTCCATGTGGGCTACCTCAGGATGCTTTGGTTTCTTCCCACAGTCCAAAGACATGTGGATTAGGCCAACTGGCTACCCTAAATTGCCCATAGGTGTGAATACGAGTGTGAAATGGCTGTCTGTCTCCTTGTGTTCACCCCATGACAGACTGGCAACTTGTCCAGGCTGTACCCCATCTCTTGCTCAAAGTCAGCTGGGATTGGCTCCAGCTCACCCGTGACCCGCAATGGATAAGTGGCTTTGAAAATGCGTGTTTCTGTATTATTTTACAGCTGGCTGTTATCTGAGAATTAATAAGAATATACATTGCATTTTCTGCTTGCTAGCTAGGTGACCAGGCTTATGTTAGCAGTTATCGGTATCATCATAGATCCTGCTTGTCCTTTAAAAGGCACAGTAGTGCTTGAAAGTTTGTGAACCCTTTAGAATTTTCTATATTTCTGCATAAATATGATCTAAAATGTCATCAGATTTTTTTTGCACAAGCACTAAAAGTAGACAAAGGGAACACAGTTAAACAAATGAGACAAAAATATTATACTTGCTCATTTATTAATTGAGTAAAATGATCCAATATTGCGTATCTGTGAGTGGCAAAAGTATGAAAGACCAAAAAGGTTAAAATACCAAAAGTTTGCTCAGGTAGTGTGGCGGAAGATCATCTGGTGCTTTATAAGTCAACAGTAGTATTTTATAATCAATGTGAAATTTGATTGGGGAGCATTGCAGTGTGGATAAGACAGGGGTGATGCACTGATATATTCTGGTTCTAATAAGGACTCTTGCTGCTGCATTCTGGATTCATTGGAGCTTGTTTATGCACCTACTAGAATGCCCGGACAGTAAGGTATTATAGTAATCCAGCCTACAGGTAACAGAAGCATGAAATCATTTTTCCTCATTGTGTAGTGACTTTATATTTCTTATCGTAGCAGTATTTCTGAGATGAAAGAAGGATATCCTAGTAACATTAGCTACATAAGCTTCAAACGAAAGGCTGGAGTCAATAATCACACAAGAAGGTCTATTACTGCTGCACATGATGGACACAGAAAGGCCATCCAGATTTACTATGTAATCAGAAAGCTTACTTCTAGCTGCATATGGTCCTAGTACAAGTACTTCTGTCTTGTCAGAATTAAGTAGAAGGAAGCTAATATACCTCCAGTGTCTAATGTCCTTCACACACCTTAGTATGTGAAGAGAAGTCACTGTTTACTTCAGCAAACTGATAACAGTCAGTCAAATAAGACCTAAGCCAGGAGAGGGCTGTTCCTTTCCAACAACACTTTCTAGTCTATCAAGGAGAATAGTATGATCATTGGTGTCAAAAGCTGCACTAAGGTCAGGCCACACAAGCAAGGAGACGCAACCCTGATCAGCACCTTCCTGAGTGGGATGGATACCGTTCCGCCTTAACAGGCCAGCCTTACCCTCAAAACTACTCCAATTTTCTATAAAGCCCACATTGTTTTCAGAGCACCACCTTTACATTCAGCAGTTCAACAACCAGAACCTGCTGTAAGCCACATTGCTTCGTCGCATGAGGATGGGCTAGAAACTATTTCTACATCGGACATTGCCTTCGCTAATTTATACACCTTTACAAAGTTACTCTTGGTGACCTCTGACTGGCAAAGGCATATACGTATCATTACCTTCAGCATGAATACCTATCTTTGAAAACCTATGCTTGCCTAAGACCCTAGGATTATCTGCTATGTCTGGTGTCCTGGCTCCTGGTATACATCAAAGCTTCTGGTGCCGCTAAAGGCCTAGCTAATTTCATGTGCCTGAAGATAGTCTTCTATAACCAGAGGTCTTTCATTTTTTTCATCAGGGGCATCACTGAGGAGAGCAAACCTGTTAGACACATGAAACGGAGAGGAGTGGTGCTCCTGTGGGTGAACTTTACCAATAGCTTTGGCTTTGTGGTTATACCGGTACCGCTGAGTCATCATCCTTTTGCCTCACTGTGAGCGCTCTAATTCTGGCGTTGTAGTACAGCTAACGCTGCCTAAGGCATCTAGACGTTCCCTTACAGAAACTACACTGCTCTCACTCTCACTAACCCTCTCTACAGTCTGGCTGCACACTTCTAATGCTGCAGTGTTCTCCATCAGAGAGCTATCTAATATACGCTTATCACAAATAAAGCTATTACTAATGATGGAGGAAGAATGATGAAACATCTTGCAGTCGACACACCAAACAAGTCAAAAGTTTATAAATAAAATAATGCAAAATTGTTCATGAAAAACAGAAAAAGGGTATAGTTGAAATGCCGACACTGGCAAGAAACTCCCGGCAAGCAATTCAAAAACAGGAACCATGTCACGGGAACTACATCACCACAACTACATATAGCAGAAAGAACAAGTCAAAGGTCTTCTTTGCCTTTTGAAATTTACTTATGTAAAAAAAAGAAATATTCCCCTTTAAAATGACTCAATATTTTTAACATCTACTACTTCTGGAATTTCACAGAACCAGGATGATGTTGGATGAAGTTTGATTTCCTACCACTGAACACTAACTCCATGCTTAATCCTAACCTTAACTTTTGATATGAATTGAGTTGCGTGAATTGTTATGAGTTTGTAAGTGCGAGACCATGCTGCTTTAAGCCTCTCCTCGATGGGAAAGTGAAAACCTGTTTGTTCTCACCCTCCTCTGTGCTTGTTATAGTGTGATGAGCGAGAGCCTTGCATCTTAATTTTGATGGTTCCCACTTCTCCTCTGGAGGACTGCTGCATGTTTTTGTACAGTACAGTGAACCGTGGAGGCAGATACAACCTTTCACTGAGAGAGAGAGAGAGAGAGAGACTGCATTTACACCATGTAAAGCAAGCCTGTTAATCATTTGACATTTCATAAGACATCCCTCAGAGTGGGATGCTGTTTCTGAATCCTTTGTTCCTCAGAAGGGGAAAAAAAAAAGAGTAGGATATATTTAGTATTTATTTAGTACTCCATTATCTTCTAAAGAAATGTTTCCCAGTGCTCCTGTACTGCATGTTTTAGTGTTTCCTCTGCACACCTTCTGCAACTCATTACCTCGCTAATAAGACAATTACATGCTAACGTTGTGTTAGAGCAGGGAGAATAATTGTGCGTGGGGATTTTGGGGATTTTCACTGTTATAACATGATTGGTTTAAGAAATGTTTGTGAGCATACAGGCTTTACAAATTGGTATCTACATATTAAAGGTGGAGTCAGTCGCTGTGTCCGAAATCACTCACTCATTCACTACTCCCTGTCTAGGGAATTCTACAGTATATAGAGGACTATATAGCGAGCTCATTGGTAAAATTGAAAAAAAAAACCCCCAACAACGACAAAAAACACTTTCGGACACTACTCTGCCACGCCGTTATTTACCGCATTACTGTCGCACAATTAAAACGCGCCAGATCAGTCGGCTGGTGGGTTTTCAAAATAATAAAATACATGCATGTATTTTTGTGATTAATCCATATTATACTGAGCGCGTTTCCCACATTAATAAATACAAAGTACTTTGTGTCTGCTGCATCTTTCAGTTCTTTTAAATCAAGGCTGAATACTTTCTTCTTTACCGCTGCCTTTTATTAAATCAAATTTGAGGCTTTTGATTTGATTTCTTTCAGCACGACCGCAGTGCATGATGGGATATATTGCTTGGTTAGTGACCATCGGTTGTACACTACTTTTTGTGATGTATTGTGGGATACTTTGAGTGCACTATATAGGGTGTAATAATCCTCACTGTACATTCAGACAGCACTACAAAATGGCCAACTCACTATATAGTCCACTATATAGTGAGTAGGGAGTGATTTCAGACACAGGGTATGACTTTGTTGTAGCCCTTAAGAAACATATCCTAATATAAAATTCCTGATGCAAGGAAATGACAAATATATGGATTTTTCACACAAGAAAACTATCTAAGGAATTTAAAGGGTGTAGCTTGCAGTCCTAGTGGTACAGTAAGTACAATTTTGCATTTTTGTTCTTAAATAAATGACCTCTTTATCTCTGTCCTTTTCCAGGGAATGAAGGAATTAAGGAGACAAGTGGAAAGTCTACCTCTAGTCAACTATAATCTACTAAAATACATATGCCGGTATCTAGCATTTTATATATATTTCAAATAATTTCACTATATTTTTCTGTCTCTCTTTTGATTTAAACTGATTTTTTTTTTCTCCTTTCAGGTTCTTGGATGAAGTGCAGTCTTACTCAGGAGTGAATAAGATGAGCGTGCAGAACCTGGCTACAGTCTTCGGTCCAAATATTCTGAGGCCCAAAGTTGAGGATCCTGTGGCGATAATGGAAGGTAAAGTAAGATTTAAGGTTTACCTGATTATGGTTAAGAGTTTTGCCTTTTATTTGCTTTGCCCTCATCTTTGGTTTGTATAGGTGCAGTTCTGGTGCAGCAGCTCATGGCCGCTCTCATCGGCCAACACGCCGCTCTCTTTCCCCTGGACGAGGACAGTCCTGGTGCTCTGGAGTCGTGCAACAACAACAACGATCCCTTGAAACGCTCCACCACTGGACAACTGCAAAATAAAGAGAATAACAACCCCGCCATCATCCGTCAGTGCACCTGGGAGGCGCCTGATTCTCCCGGACGAGTCTCTCTGGATAACGGCTCACCTCGTTCGGGCAGCCCAAGAAACATTCCTGCTGTGCCACGCTTTGAAGTGACCCGAAGTCCTCCTCTGACTGTCAAGAAGAACCCGGCGTTCAACAAAGGAAGTGGCATTGTCACCAACGGCTCCTTCAGCTCCTCGTCTTCATCCTCAGCGGAGGAAAAGAGTCCGACCCTGGTGGGTACAGGTACGCTACACATGCGCCGCACAGGTGCGCTCAAATCTCCAGGTACCAAGATGGGTGTGCAGAATGGCAGCGTGAGGATGGGCGTGTGCAGCACGGACATTGTTAACGGGACCCTCAATAGCCGAAACGGACTTTGGTCTCCTCCTGGAGGTGTGACGCTGCGGGAAGCCAAAGGCCGTGACGCAGAGCAGCAACAGAACCGCCTCTCGACGTACGACAATGTTCACATACAGCAGACGCCGTGCCTACTGGGACAGCCGTGTACAAGCAACAGTTGCGAGGACAAGCAGAGCGTGGACAGCGCCACCTGGTCCACGTCGTCCTGCGAGATCTCACTGCCAGACGTCTCTGCATCATGTCGCTCGTCCACTACTACGTGCCCCGAGCAGGACTTTACTTTCGAGGACCCTTTGCTGGATGACGGAGAGAGGAGGAACGCTAATGCTAACGCCAACACCAATGGTGGAGGTCGAGGCAGCAGGGGGACGAGTAGCAGTGAGAACAGCGAGGTGGCATTTCCTGTGAGTGGACACAGCGCTCTCCACAGTCTGGTGGCCAGTCTGAAGCAAGAGATGCTCAAACAGAAAAGCGAGTACGAGGCCAGGGTAAAGAGGTGAGACTATTTACGCTATTTTTATTTAACATTACATCAGGAATAAAACATTCAGTGTCATGCTGTTTTAGAAAAATAATAAAACCATGAGGTGGAGTGATGAAGCGATATTACTGTCTAGTTATAGGCCACACCCTTTAGGACATTCCAGCTGCCGTTTGAGTTTTTTAACCCATTTCTATCCTCATTAAATCATTCCAGTCTGGAGCTGCGTAACGTGGAGCTGGAAGCCGAGATGATGAACCTGCACGAGGAGCTGGAGCAGGAGCGCAAGAAGTACACCATGGTAGAGATCAAACTGCGTAATGCAGAGCGCGCCAAAGACGACGCCGAGAAGCGCAATGAGATGCTGCAGAAGGAAATGGAGCAGTTCTTTTCCACCTTTGGAGATCTGACTGCTGATCCTCGCAGGCCAGAAAGAGGCAACACCATCTGGATCCAGTGAGTAAGAAGGACTATACCAAGAACCGGATACTTGAATGTGGAAATCTGGGAATGTGTAGGCTTCAAATGTGACCAAACTGTCAAAGAGGAAGCCCACTGAGCCAAAGTGTGAAAACTGGACCAGCTAAAAATGGCATAATACGATTGTATCAGTGAAGGAACAGGTGGAGGAACTGGAACGGACCATTTGGATGCGAGAAGGAAGTTGGAGGTTCTTTGAAGGTGAAGTTTGATCTCTGTAAAAAAAGAAAAAAAAAAAAAAAACAGGGAGAACTTGAGAATGTTTCTTTACCCAAAGAAGGACGTAAGAGAAGTGTTGAAGAAACTGTTGCATTATGGGTTATTGAGCTGTTTAATAGCCTCAAGCTTTACATGAAGAAGAACCAAGAAAGAATGTCACATTTTCAACTGTGATCCAACCAAATCATGTCCTTGCTCTAGGTTCCCTTGTTCCGTGTCCTCGTGTACTCTCTGTATATAAAGCAAAGCAATGTTGAAGAATTTTGAAGCAAAACAGATGTATAAAAAGCAAACTGAAATATTTTAATGTATGTCTGATATTTAAACTGAGAATTATTGATGCGTCAGATTTTTTTTTTTTTAATATCAAGCTTTCGCCCTTCACTTAGATTATTTTCTGGCCAATATGGTACTGAAACTAAAGCTGATGCTGTTTTCCAGGCTTCGTTTTGGATTCAAATGTCTTGGATTTGGCCCATGACCAAAAAGCATGGAGATATACCTGGACATGTTTTTAGAATATCTGATAAATACTGTGTAAGTAACAGTCAAAATAAGGGTCAGTGGTTATCGAATTGAGCGTGTGCTGATATTAAAAGGTTAGTATATATGTAGATTGGTACAAAATCAATCAAATTTACCAACCTCCAACCACTACCACCACCAAATTTATTCACGGTTGGTGTCTGATGTTTGTTTGCTTCTTTAATTTTGCAATAAAGGTACGGAGCTGATGCAGATATCAAATATCAGAAAGAAATCTGTCTCACCCAAAATCATCCTACAGCCAAATTTATTTGTCTTTTCAATGAATTGATTCATTTATGTTTGTTCAATTTAAATGATTCTTTCAGGTTCATTTCCCAATTCCTTCCTTGGGACAAAATTCATTGGTTCCCTGAATGTCAGAGGAGAGAAGCTTGGTCATAACCGAAAGATTCATTGATTCAAACCCTACCCATTGAATGAGCAAGCAGCAAATCACTTATAAGCAAAAGATTCACTGAATCATACATCGAGCCCTTGATTGTCAGAGGAGAGAATCTTGGTCATGACTGAAAGATTCATTGATTCAAACCCAACCCATTGAACAAGAGGAGTGGCGAATCTCTCATGAGCAAAAGATTCACTGATTCGTACATCGAGCCCTTGAATGTCAGAGGAGAGAATCTTGGTCATGACCAAAAGATTCACTGATTCAAACAATGAGCCGCTGAACATGGAAGGAACGAATGTCTGTCACGACTGAAAGATTCACTAAGTCAAACCCCGACCTACTGAACACAGAGTGAATCTCAGGAAAAGGAAACCGAAAGATTCACTGATTCAAACACTGACCAGCTGAATGTGAGTCGAGTGAATCTCATTCATGACTGAAAAGATTCACTGACTCGAGGCACAGAAATAGCATTGCCATACTTTCAGATTCAGAGAAATACAGATATAATGTAAACCAATGAAAAATATGTTTTATAATCACGTATTAAGGCTATTTACTGATGCTTGAATCAGGCAGGAACGACTCACTGCATGGCTGTGATCAATACCGATTCATTAACTTTAGTGACTCGTTCAAAAAGTCTAAATCATCCACAAATGTGTTTGGATTTTTTTTTTTTTTTTGTAGCCTTTGAATTTTGATCGTTACTTAACCTTTTTCAGGGTTTACACTACTGTTTTAATATTGTATCCTACATTCCCAAGAAATTACAATATGTTGTAATGTTTTTCAAATTTTATGAGCTTTATGGATATATTTCAGAAAGTCCAACAAAATGAGACAGCATGTGGAATGTGCCAAATAGCCGTCCTCATGCTATCTCCCCAATGAGACAGACTTAAACTCGGGAAATCAAACGCTGCTCATAAATCTTCCGACTGAAAGGAACACAAGGGGGAAGTGAGAATAACGATGTAATGGGAGTTGAATTTCATGATTTATCGTAGTCCTGAGTATCAGCACATGTCCAGAAGATCATCATACTGATTCATGCTTGTGTGGAATCTCTCCATCCTGTAAATGTTTTCAGGTGTATTTTATTCTGCCTTCCGTCAGTTTTGATTTTTACTCAACGCTTTATTGAGCCTGCTGTAGCCACAGACACTCTACAATTCAAATTAAATTATGTGACCTGATATAAATGTGAGACTTTGTTTTTTGTTATGAGCTATAATGGATGGGTTCGGCTACCCAGAAGGTCATGGATAGTCCGAGTGTATATTTGTAGAGACAAATTGAAGGCTTTCATTAAGGACATACTCCAGTGCATGTCTTATGTCAAGGTCTTATATATTCTAATGGAAGTAAGTTGACTTGGTCAAAAATTTTCTGGAGTGGGTGGGGTTGGTCAGACTTTCTGTAGGAGTAGGCAGGATTGGTCAGAGTGAGTGGGATTGGTGAAACTTTCTGTAGAAGTGGGCAGGACTGGCTAGACATTCTGCAGGAGTGCACGAGATTGGTCAGATTTTCTGTAGGAGTGGGTGGGGTTGGTCAGAGTGAGTGGGATTGGCCAAACTTTCTGTAAGAGTGGGTGTGGTTGGGCAGACTTTCCGTAGGAGTGGGTGTGGTTGGTCAGACTTTCTGTCGGAGTGGGCGGGGTTGGTCGTTATTCTACTATAAAGTAAAAAGGCGTGGTTACACTTGGGAATGACATGACTGACAGCTTTCCCAGAAGATACCAAGCTGTAGCGAGCCAGCTAACTAGGACTGGGCAAGGTTGATCAGACCTTCTGTAGGAGTGGGTAGGGTTGGTCAGAGTGAGTGGGATTCGTCAAACTTTCTGTAGGAGTGGGTGGGGTTGGTCAGAGTGAGTGGGATTGGCCAAACTTTCTGTAGGGGTGGGTGTGGTTGGTCAGACTTTCTGTAGGAGCAGGTGGGGTTGGTCAGACCTTCTGTAGGAGTGGGCAGGATTGGTCAGACCTTCTGTAGGAGTGGGCAGGGTTGGTCAGTCCTTCTGTAGGAGTGGGCGGGGTTGGTCAGACCTTCTGTCGGAGTGCGCAGGATTGGTCAG
>JAOANJ010000019.1:32534424-32546789 GCA_026413345.1 Ariopsis seemanni
CGGACTCGACTCGAAATTTTCTTTAATGACTTGGACTTGAACACTGGGGACTCGAGACTGGACTCGGACTCGAGGTTTAGTGACTCGACAAGAACACTGACAACTATTAATGTCAAGCTTTGACTAACTGTTCTGCACTGGAAGTAGGGAAAGTTTCTAGTGGCCTTGGGCAGCTGCCATGGTCTTTAATTATTTATACAAGCCACAATACAATTCGTTAGGTTGGAATTATATAATTAGGGTATTAATCCTGATAAATTAGCTAGGGGTCAAACTTATTTTAATGCACTTTTAAATTAAAGTTTGGTCTTTTGAATCATTCAGAAGCAGAAAGCAATATCGTTGGATTATTAAAAAATTACAAGAAATGACATGAATGAGTATGTATAATTTATTTTTCACTTCAAGCCATGGCAAGTTTTACAATCTTCTAAAGTTTTTCGTAATATTACGGCATCAGCATGGTTTACTTTTCGGACCTTATGACAATCCACTATTCAAATTTAGCCCATAGTGAGCCAATAAGTTGCTCATCTTGATATAACTTCTACAGAAACCTGCCTTTGGAATGAATTAATTCACTTTAATGACATTGATAAGGTGTGGGTTTATGGCGCATCTGTCTGTTTTTATGAATCAGTTGGTTCATTAGGGCCCGAGCGCCAGAGGTACAAGACCTCTGGTGTCCACTTTGTTGGATTCATGCCAGATTTGGTATACATGATGTCAAGATGTTGCTGATTTTGAATTGCAAAGGGATGTACGATATCTTTTGTCGCACATCTCAGATGCGTGTGCATTGTATGTTGACCACATATGACGGGTCGCGGAACCGGAAGTGCTAGAGCCCCTCACCACCGCTTGCGGCTATACCAGTATATATTTTTCTGATCTGTTCTAACCTGAATGCGACAAGTTAACTTCATGAGTAACAAGTTAAATAACACCAATTTTAACATCTATTTCTATATCATTGGCTTTGATACTGTTGCATGTACTACATTTGCTGTGATTGGTCTTAGTCTCAAATTTAAAAAAAAATACATTTCATAAATTATTTGAAAATTATGTTCTTTTTTTAATTTCCTTTTTCTCCTTGACTGTTGATGTTGGCATCACCAGACGGTGAAATAAATCCACTTAAAAATAATTTGCGAGTCCCTATTTGTATTAGAAATGGGACACGCTGCATAGACAAGCACAAGTGCACCATTTGAGATAGAGCATCAAACTGAAAGCCATTCTCAGTGATTCTGCAGTGCTGGCACTTCTGTTCTCTGCTCCAAATTAATGACACCCCTCCATGGCAGCCCATGCTGCTGACACTAATTATCCATGGTGTTTCTCTAACATGAATTAGACTCCTCGTCACATAAGGTTAACTCTGGTTCATTCAAGGGGAGGAAAACAGTGACAGGGTCATTTGAATGGGTGGGTATTATTTATTTATTTGTTTGTTTGTTTGTTTCTCTCTAAAGTGACTTATAAGCCTCACGAGGCAAAAAGTACTCCTAATTACTGAATATTGCATGTTTTGCGGTCATTATTGTGATATTTCTTTCATAAATGCAAAAAGGAAAAAAAAACAACAACTCCACACCAAAAAAGAAGTAAATCTCAGCCCACGAATATTGAACAATAAGCTGATGATCATCTAACTTTGCTTTTATACACCTATTTCACACAAATTTGTTCTCCTTCGAGAGAGCTTGGCGAGTCGACTGTCTCACCAACTCATTAAGTCCCAAATTAACTGATGCACAGGTGAGACCAGGAGGCATGTAGGTGTTGTATTGAAGTTCATCAGAGCTGCATGTGTACGTGCGCGCTTTTGTGTCGACTTTGATCAGTAATTACGGAGCACTTTTGCACAATTAATTGATTACTCCTGTGAGTTGTTAAATGTTTGCCCTGCTGATTAGTACCTCACCATTGCTAAGAGGCTCTTTGTTTACTCCAGGGATGAGTGTTCTTTAAAAAAAAAAAACCCGATGGAAACAATGCTTGTACCCTTATTTAGGAATTCTCAGTCAGACGTTGAACTGTGGCAAGAGATCAGCAAAGTTTAGCTTTTTAATAGCAGTTTGATTCACTTTGTTTGCCCTCTGTAATTTCCCTTTAACCTCTAAATAAAGTCTTTTTTTGGCACAAAGTACAGCCTCATTTAACATCATCAAAAGTGTTATGGATCCTTAACTTATGCCCTCTAATGATTCCCATTCCCTTGAAATATCTTCTTAATGAACTTTTCTATATCGTTGTTTGGTTCATCATGTTGTGTTGGAGGTAACTAATGGCCCTCATACATTAAGTAAATGAGCTCGGTGCAACTGGAGAAATTACAATGGATAAAGTTTAATGAGCTTTTGCTCAGAGGCCACCATGACACGGTGGGGAGTCCATGTGTCACGGCTTAATCACTTCAACAACAATAAATACTCCAATGCATTTGCTTTATACCGTACACAACCGGTCAGCTTTGGATCCATTAGCATCTTCTGTGTCTACTCCAGATTCCAAATCAGTGTCCTGCATGGCTTGCCTTAAGTACAGTGTGTGATTTTAACTTTCAGGAAGGATGGACAATATAAATGATCAAGGTTGACCTCAGGTACAGAATATCTGCAGGACGTAAAAACTCCATAAGTTGAGAATTGAGATTTTTATAGTATTGGTCTTGAGTGGCAGCGTGAGCCTGCATTGCTGTCAGCATTCTCGATTTTCTTGAAGAACCTCATTGTTTAAGACATAGGTTTGCAGTCGGAGGTTTTAGTCTGTCTGCAAGGCTGACAGCAAGGCTGTCCATACCATATTTGCTGCCTAACTGGCAATGCACCTGACCCCCATTCTTCATTTTGAAGGTGGTGAGCCCACAGGTTGGTTCCATGTTACCACTTTGGGCTCAGCCCGACCATGTTATGTGGGTGGCCCCATGACCAGGTGTTTGCCAGGAGACACAACCCCCAGACCTGGCTCCAGTGGTGGTGGTTTCAATCCTTCTTCTTGTAGCTGTTGTGTCCACAAAATTGTGTAACTTCCATTTTGGACTGAGCCTGACCATGTTATGTGGGTGGCCCCTTTACCAGGTGTTTGCCAGGAGACACAAACCCCAGACCTGGCTCCAGTGGTGGTGGTTTCAACCCTTCATCTTGTAGCTGTTGTGTCCACAAAATGGTGGAACTGCCATTTTGGGCTGAGCCTGACTGGGTTACATGGGAGGCCCAGTTACCAAACACTTGCCTGTGGACACCACTCCCATACCTGCTTCCAGGTCCTGGTAACCCTAATCTTGGTAGGGAACATTTAACCTTTTTCGTAACTTTCATGGAGGTCATTAGGATTGTGCTTTGTCTGAAATCATGCCTCAGATCCATTCAAGAAGGATACCTCTGGGGTTCACCAATGTATACAAGCCCCTTCCGTGCAACAAGATCATGGTACAAAGTTCCTTTGGTAACTACTATTAACAGTCTTCTTGCCTAGAAGCTATTCTATAATCTGTTTGCCCATGATACTAATTTGCCCATGATACTAATTTCCTAACTTTCTGCAATATTTTGAGCTCAGGCATTGCAAACCCAGATGCAGTCGTAATACTTTATGAACAGAATGTTTGACTGTTTGCTGAAATCCTTTAACCTTAGAAGGTATTCATGTGGTGAGACGATGCTAAGTCTTATGTAAACTCTCAAAACTGTTGATACCATCTACTGCAGCTCCACTGATGTAAAAAGTTGTAAATCCTATAATCCCCAGTGATCTCCTTAGCCTTGGAATCTTGCTGATGGAGTTTTTGTTGTTGGCGCAATAATAGGTGAATTTTGAGTAAGATCATCTTCTTAGTATAGCTTCAGAATATTTGACCAGACCCTTTGAGAATTTTTAAACATTCCAAATCCCAGTTATTTAAATGATAAAACACAACCTTTTTCATCCCTTTCACAGGGGTCTTTAGGATCACTGTACGGTATGTCAGAAGACTCCCATCAGATCTGTTCGTCAAGGATGGTGCTTCTCAGATCATGAAGCTCCTGGTGATATAATTATGAGGTTCTCCAAAGTACATAAGCCCCTTCATACAAAGTTTTGGTATGAAGTATCCTTGGTACCTACTCTGCTAGCATGGCTATTAGCAGGCTTCTCACCTTTTCCAGAGTCTGCTTGTCCATGGATACCATGACACCAGTTGACCTACACTGAAAGAGAAAACAATTCATAGCTGGAAACACTGAGTTTCAAACCATTTCCTACCACTCCCATACCTTGATGCCGTCAAAATATAGCACGCCTGACAGTTTACTGTACTCCTTTAACCTAATAAGTTATTCATGTGGTGAGACCATGCTAAGCCTTCTGTGAACTCTCAAAAACTTTTAATACTATCCGTTGCCCTTGCATTTGCATGAATATAACTATTCTAGGTGTATATCCTATAATCCCTAGTCATCCCTGTCGCCTTGGAACCTTGTGGCTGAGGTTTTCCTTGTTGGCACAATAATGGGTGAGGTTTGAAAGACACCATCTTCTTAGTATAGTTCCATTGAGAGCTTGTAGAGCATTCCAAATCCCAGTTGTTTAAATAATCAAACACTTTTTATTCTTTTTTTAATAATGGCACTGGGAATCTGGAACCAATGCCACAACCACCGTAGTGAAAGTCAGAGAGCCTTCGCCAAGGCAGAGTTTAAGGAAATGGCTGATGACAGCTCAAGAGATTCTTTGAAAGTAGCTAGATAAAAACACCTCAGAGAATGGACCCCTGGCATTTATTTTGGATTGGCTCCATGGATAGAATTGGGATCTTTGCAGCACAGACGTTCTGAAACATGGATCTGCTTTGCAGAAGGAGCTATCTTTGTGAGCTTTTTGATACAGAATATAACTAGCTTCCTCTTCAAGAAACTCTTCTGGCATTGCTATCCATGCACTTCATGAAGCAGTATGTGGGTACAATGAGGCAGAATGAACAGATTGGCTGAGATATAAAGCCTGTGGATTGGGAAAGAGCTCTCTTTTGTGGTAGTGCATTGGCAGGAGGGTGTGTGTGTGTGTGTTGATTTGTGTGCCCATGCCTCAGCCCTTTCTACACCACCACCTCCACCAATAGAGTCCCCGAAAGGCAGTTTCTATCCTGCTTTGTTCCTGTGTCAAAAGCGCTCTTGCTCCAGCCCTTAGCAGCTGCTTTTCACATGACATTTAAATCAGCACTTCAGCCGTTCTATTTGCTTCCACTGCAGCCGCTGGAGCACTCCTCCTCCTCCTCCTCCTCTGTTTTTTTCTGGAGCCCAGAGCCCCGTAGCATCTAAAGGACAGACAGACGTGCATTCAGGAATATGGTTCACTTGCCTCAACTACTTAGCATGAAGCAGATGTAGTATGAAGTATGGCCTCCAGAACAAAAACAGTGACAGTATGCACTGGATAGAGATGATGGTTTGGGGACTGAAAACGAAGTAGGACTGGGTTTGGATTTAGGTTTGTGTCAAATCTTAATTTGTCATATCTTTTCTCTCTGCCATACTTGAACCAAGAATCTCACAAGGGCATAAGCCCTTCAGGAAGACACTCTTGGTCCTCTTTGAAACAAGAAGAGTTGAGATTTCAGTTCATGTCATATCTTTAAATTTTAAAGTTACTTTTTTGTGATGTGTAATCTCCATCCATCTATTGGCAACACACCTCCGGCTGCACCTTAAGCAGTCTTCTTTTCGCTGATACCTGTTTTCTTGTGTACCCCACTCCAGCTGTTGACGTATGAAGCCAGATCAAGTTCAAATTTATTGTGCGTGTGTGTTTTCTTAATCCACCCACTCTATACAACAATTTGGTTTCCAAATAGAGTCGCAAGTATGACAGGATAGTTTCAACGTGGTAGAATGATCTTCACAGTGACTGCACTGTCGAACCCAATTTCAGCTCTGAGAACGAGCTCTCATGAAGACGTCTCTATCTCTGTCTTTCTCTTTCTAAATGATACAATTTGGCTGACATGGTGAGGCTCGTCCAATAATGAGTTTTCAGTGAGACCGACCAAGGGCCTGACCTGGGACACTACAATAGATACCATTCCGGTTCTTCTGCTCTCAAATGGAAGCACTTTCCTTCTGTAATGTATGTCAGTGGGACATTGAGAATTCATGTGTCATCATGTCAGGGTGCCTATATTCTTAAGTTGTGGTCCTTTTTGCCCATTAGTTAATCCAACACTTCATGCACACTGAAGAACCTGATATTTTATTACTTTTTCTCGTGCGCATAAAATAAAACTCAAATCCAGATATATGTTTGATGTAGACCTGCCTTGTATTTACATTTACCTGACTGTTTTATCAGGGACACATACAGTATTATATACAGGCACTTTGGAGCTGTATGGGCTGGGCGAGGAACAGTTTGTCAGCTCCCCTCTAACTGATCTGTCCACTTTGATATAAAATGACAGTGTTATGATCGTGTTGTTTTTAAGAGTTCATATTGTTTAGAAGTGTTTACAGGAGTTTATCTTTCAGAATCTGAAATGTTGGGTGAAGGTGACTGTAATGAACCTGCTATTCCAATTTAACAAGGCTGATAGTAATTATTGACTTTTTTTCTCTTGTCAAGCTGGGCGCTTGTCTTATTTTTGAGTGAAACATAATTGACATTGTTGTTGTCCCAAGGAGATTAACAGCTACGTGTTTTGGAACGTGGGGATGGCAAAATGATTTCATGTCACATCGAGTGGAAATAAACTACAGAGCCCTGCTCATATATTTAAAAAAAAAAAATAAAGTATAAATCATGGCCATGTTTTACAAATTCGTTCCCTTGTCTGAGTTAAATTGTGGCCACATTTTACAAATTCATTCCCATATGTTACTTAAATCATGGCCATGTTTTACAAATTTGTTTCCTCGTTTAGTTAAATTGCAGCCACGTTTTATAAATTTGTTTCCTCGTTTAGTTTAATCAACTCCCTTGTTTTAGTTAAATCGCGACCACAATTTACTAATTCACTCCCTCGTGGAGTTAAATCATGGCCACATGTTACAAATTTGTGACCACGTTTTACTAATTCGTTTCCTTGTTTAGTTCAATTGATTAGATTAGATACAACTTTATAGATCCCTTTGGGAGGGTTCCCTCAGGGAAATTAAGATTTTACATTTTACAAATGCGTGGCCACATTTTACTGATTCGTTCTCTTGTTTAGTTAAATTGCGGCCATGTTTTACCAATTTGTTCCCTCGTTTAGTTAAATCGCGGCCACGTTTTACCAATTTGTTCCCTCGTTTAGTTAAATCGCGGCCACGTTTTACTAATTTGTTCCCTCGTTTAGTTAAATTTGTTCCCTCGTTTAGTTAAATCGCAGCCACGTTTTACGAATTTGTTCCCTCGTTTAGTTAAATCGCAGCCACGTTTTACTAATTTGTTCCCTCGTTTAGTTAAATCGTGGCCACATTTTACTAATTCGTTCCCTTGTTTTAGTTAAATCATGACCACAATTTACTAATTCATTCCCTCGTTTAGTTAAGCCATGGCCACATTTTACAAATTTGTGACCACATTTTACTAATTCATTTCCTTGTTCAGTTCAATTGTGGCCACATTTTACTGATTCATTCCTTTGTTTAGTTAAATCGTGGCCACGTTTTACAAATTTGTTCCCTTATTTAGTTAAATTGTGGCCATGTTTTACAAATTTGTTCCGTTGTCTTATTGATTTGTTACCTCGTTTAGTTAAATCGCAGCCACGTTTAACTAATTCATTCCCTTGTTTAGTTAAATTGTGGCCACGTTTTACAAATTCGTTCCCTTATTTTACTGATTTGTTCCCTCGTTTAGTTAAATCACGGCCATGTTTTACTCATTCGTTCCCTTGTTTTAGTTAAATCGTGACCACATTTTACTAATTCGTTCCCTCATTTACATTAAATCATGGGCACATTTTACAAATTCGTGACCACATTTTACAAATCTGTTCCCTTGTTTTAGTTAAATTGTGGCCACATTTTACAATTTCTTTCCCTCATTTAGTTAAATTATAGCCACATTTTCCAATTCCATTGGCATGTTTTACTAATGCTTTGCTCTCATTTAGGTCACTGAAAACATCTGAATCTGATGGTATGGGCAGTACAGATCCTGCGTGGTCACGACTGAACTAAAATGAGAGAACAAGTACAGCATGGACACCAATGAGTTAAACATGGCTGCAATTTAACAAAAACGAGGGAACAAATTAGTAAAATGTGGCCACAGATTAGTAAGACCTGGCTACGAATTAGTGTGTGTGTGTGTTTTTTCTTTTCATGTCCTGTCAGGTCTTTGACTGACTCCATGGTAAACACTCCAAAAGAAGTCGTGCGTTTTCTCTATGCCATGTGGAATCTTTCTCGGGAAGCAGAATCTCTGGGAAATGGAGAATTTCAGACTGCTTTAAAAAAAGTTGTGTTCGAATGAAGGGAAAATGTTGACTGTTGCTGTCCCATGGCTTTCCGGAGGAAGTGCGAGTTCTCTGGCCCTAAAATTAAGTTAAATAAACTTGGCTGAAGCTACACTTTCAGATGTCTTTGACTGGAGTCGAGTGAAAGTGATTGTTTATTAAGCGGCGTTAAGGCTGGCACTGCCTCTCTCCCATCACACAATGAAAAGGACATACATCCTAATTTGCTGTTCTCCCGTCAGAACAAAGTGGTGCCTAAGAGCTTCTGATTAATGGTGTACTTTCCCCCTATTTCAATAATTCATGAATAATTCTACTTCATGAGCTGGAATAAGTGAGAAAACATATTTAGCTTTATTAATATATATGAACTTGGAGGGAAGGAAAAAAGTAGAGTGAGTAAGAGCTAGGATTGCTTTATAGCGCCTTTTTTTTTCCTGTTTAAATAACCTCAGTTCTCAAAACTGGACATCTAAGTGTTACCCTGTCATCTTCTGGAAGATTGATTCATCGCTGGACTTGTGACATTTCTTTGAGCGGAGTTGCTTGAATGCAGATGAAATATGACACGAGGACTCGTTAAAAATGCTCAGATGTCTGGGTCGCGGGCCAACTCTGATAGCCCGGGTTTCCTGACAGGGCCGAGACTTCAGATCAACACTGACAGAGGTTTGGTGTGATGATGGGAGCTGGAGACAGACAAAAAGAAGACATGTTGAACCTCTGATCTATTCAGGGATCCAACCGGACTGATGCGTGCTGTCTGTCGCTGTCTGTGCTGAACTTGAGCTCCAGAAATATTGACAGAGAATGAACATTTATGTCCTGTGAATTCTTTTTGATTACTTTTATCTCCATGGAAACAGTATTTATGGAGCTAGACAGACAAAACACCTACGTATTTACATCTGCAGGGTGGAGATATAAAGAACAAGGCAGTCATGGAAGAAAATCCTTACAAATCCTCTTTTTTGTTTCTAACACTTCTTTTATTCCACATGATCTGTAGGATAAATGTGATTTTAAGAAATTGAGACCGGAGGGGTGGGGTAAACAGGGGTCGGGGTGAATATCAAACCTCATCTCAATTCAAACCAATGTGATTCTCAACACAAATGCAGATATTTACAGAAATTCAGCTTCCTTGTACCTGATTGTATAGTAAACACTGTGTCTGGACAAATTTGTTCGATTTCATTCAGCTGAAGAAAAGATACATGTGCAGAGATATCCACGAGCACTGGCAACTGGCAGTTTCTCCGCCTACACAGACGGTCTGCGTTGGCTAATCAATCCCAGAAAAAAATTAAAAATTGCCTTTCAGTGTTCCAGCCAGTGTTGTAGTCGAGTCACAAAACCCCGAGTCCAAGTCCAGTCTCGAGTTTCCAGTGTTCAAGTCTGAATCAAGTCCAAGTCATGAAAGAAAATTTTGAGTTGAGTCCACTAATGAGCTGAGTCGAGTCCGGATCGAGTCCAATATTGAGCCGAGTCGAGTCCACTATTGATCCGGGTCGAGTCTGAATTGAGTCCACTGTTGATCTGAGTCGAGTCAGAGTCGAGTCCACTATTGATCTGAGTCGAGTCCACTATTGATCCAAGTCGAGTCCGAATCGAGTCCACTATTGATCTGAGTCAAGTCCAAGTCAAGTCCACTATTGATCCGAATTGAGTCCACTGTTGAGCTGAATCGAGTCCAAGTCGAGTCCACCATTGATCTGAATTAAGTCCACTCTTGATCCGAGTCGAGTCCGAGTCCAGTACATTGATCTGAGTTGAGTCCACGTTGAGTCCACTATTGATCCGAGTCGAGTCCACGTCGAGTCCACTATTGATCCGAGTCGAGTCCATGCCGAGTCCACTATTGATCCTAGTCGAGTCCGAATCGAGTCCAGTATTGATCTGAGTTGAGTCCGAATCGAGTCCACAGCTGATCCGAGTTGAGTCCACTATTGTTCCGAGTCGAGTCCAATATTGATCCAAATTGAGTCCACTATTTATCCAAGTCGAGTCCACGTTGAGTCCACTATTGATCTGAGTTGAGTCCGAATTGAGTCCACAATTGATCTGAATCGAGTCCACAATTGATCTGAATCGAGTCCACAATTGATCCGAGTTGAGTCCGATATTGATCCGAGTCGAGTCCAATATTGGTCCAAGTTGAGTCCACTATTGATCCGAGTTCGAGTCCAACACAAATGCATTTTTTCCCACTGCACGAGAAATCTGTATAAGTAAAGCGGACAATCCTAGAGGCGTTCTCTCCAGGCATTTTAGCGCCATTAACGTTAGTTTGTTCCTGAACGTGACGTATGAACAGGTGAATGTGCATTCTCTTGCACGAAATTAGTATAAAAGTTATTATGGCACGTTACAAAAAATAAAGCAAAAATCAGAGTCTCCAATTTACGAGTCCGAATGCAGTTAATGCATGAGTCCGAGTCATCAGTGCTCAAGTCCAAGTCGAGTCATGAGTCCTTAAAATTAGGGTGCGAGTCGGACTCGAGTACTACAAGCCTGGATTGTGAACATGAATTAATAAGTAAAGTCAGAGTGATCTGAGGCAGAGGTCTTTTTCTTTTGAGAATTTTTTGTTACGCTATTACAAAGAGTTTATACTTTTCTACTCTAAGTTGAGTGAAGAATCTGAAAGCCGACTTCAACTGTTGCGAGAGGATTTATTTAGATAAGTAACAGCACTTTTTGATTTTCTTGATTAACCATTTCACTACCACCTCATGCCATGGCAACAAGATTCAAAAGTATAAAAGTAACACACTTTCTGTAGATGTTTTATTGGAAATGGTGTAATTTTGCAAAGAAAGGGATTATTAAGTGTATAGTGTGTACTGTACTGTATATTGAGCTATTCATAAACTAAATGCTACATACTGTCCTTTTATTGTCTGCAGTGTAAAATAAAGTAAACGTACACACATACTATCAAACTATATATGTAATAACTCATTTTCAGTACTTTATAATACACCGGGTGACATTTTGAGCACAATTCACACAAGATAAACCAAGGACTTTGTGTCGTTCTGCCAGAGGACAGTGTGGTGACAGACAGAATACTGCAGACTCGTATCTCATGCTTACCCATCTCTCTGCACCTCACTACAGTAGTGCGTATGCTGTTCACACCATGACAACAGTCTCAGTAAGACATCATCCAGGCATCTCTTCAGACAGGAAATTGGATCATGCATTCAGGCGCAGATGTTCTCTGTTTAACAGACCTGTGACGTCTGTTCAATAATTGTACAATTTCTTTCCAAATCAATTTAATGCAGTCGTAAAGCAAAAAGAAAGTGATTTTTTTTTTCATTGAACAATTTTGTTACTCTCTTATTCCAGCATTACCTGAGCAGGAGTGTTCTTGCTCATCTTTAAGACGTGAAGTGCTTTTTAATTAATAAAAATGAAGAAAAAACATTGAATTAGAAAACGTGTCCCCAAACTTTTGACTGGCACTGTCCATTTTGCACGTGTAAGTTGAATAAAAATAAAATTATTTCAAATTTAGTTTAACATTCCATACAATCTAAAAGAGAAATGAAAAGAATGCACACCAATTGTAAAAATGATTTCTCATTCTCATGAGAGAAATATATAACTTATTTCTGCCACATATGACAATATTGTGCTGATTATTCAATTCAATTCAATTCAAAGAACTTTATTTTTCCATTCAGAACTTCATATGGGAAAAGCATCAGTGTGTATCCAATTCATCCCCCCCCCACACACACACATCACATACAACATACCACACAGACCAATTAACAGTAGAACATAAAGCTTACAAAGCACAATAAATAACACATAATAAAAACAATAAATAACAAGAAGACAGAGTGATTTATATCCCCCACCCTATATACCAACTATACACCAAGTTTCAAGATATTATTTGTCACATTTTTCAAGTTCTGCTGCA
>JAOANJ010000019.1:33254137-33264539 GCA_026413345.1 Ariopsis seemanni
AGTCACCAGTTAACCTAACCTGCATGTCTTTGGACTGTGGGGGAAACCGGAGCACCCGGAGGAAATCCACGCGGACAACATGCAAACTCCACACAGAAAGGCCCTCGCCGGCCACGGGGCTCGAACCCGGACCTTCTTGGTGTAAGGCGACAGCGCTAACCACTACACCACCGTGCCGCCCCAACTGTTAAATATATTCAGTGTTTATTTCTGGAAAAACAGCAGAGCAGGAAAGGTTATCATTTGATTGTTTTTAATCCGATTCAAATTTCCATGTACTTTCGTGATTAAGAAGAACAACAACTTTATTCATCACACATACACTTTTTACATTAATGCTGTTTTGTTCTTGCATTTAAATGTGGTGCTGTTTAACAGATTTTTTTTCATCGATCATGGGCTGCCAAAGAAATGCCAAATCTGGCGAAATATCAAGGATGATAGGGGGAGTAAATCAGGAGATAAGTAAATAAATAGGAATCTAAAACATTGACCTTTCCTGAGTAAATATAATCAGACGAAATATTTTTTTAAATGAATTTAAACATAATGAACAGCAAATAAAGGGGAAGTGAAGGGAATTGGGATTGAATGTGGACCTTTTTATTTATTTTTATTTTTTTTAAATGTATTCTGTTTCACTTGCAGAATCGGCCTCTGTCAGCCCGAGAAAGGAGGCGGCTGAGGAAGTCACGAGAAAACCAGAGCGAATCAGGTATGTAAACATGTATCGAACTATTTCTAAACTGAATTAAAATAATTACAGCTTGTTGCCAATTAGAAATTATCCTGTATTTAAACTTCTCAATCTCTTAGCTTTTGCAAAAATTTATACCACATAACTACTGAATTCTTGATTCTCACTGGTCCCAGTATGTTGACAGATTTTCTCGAACAGCAGCTTAAGTCATATATTTATATTATCGCTTCTCATGTAGCAGCTAAAACAGGGACTTGTATAGTGGACGCTCGGTATAAATGTATTTCTGAAACGTCTGTAATTGTCGATATGGTGGAGCTTTCTGTGACATTTTCAGAAGGAGTCTCCACTGTCTCCAGCGTGCACGTTCCACAACATTAACTCAACTGTAAACGGATAAAAAGTTTGACGTGTCGCTCATTCATGAATAAAAATTCTTAGGGTTGGCAAACTGCTGTGGTATCAGAGGAATAAAACACTCTGGGACTGGAAACTAATCAACTTTCAGGTGGTAACAGTGATTTCACTTCAGATTGAGCCGCATCACACCACTCCATCTTGGATAAATTTCCAAAAACCGCATGCTCAGAAATGTCTTTTTCCTTCCTTATCCAAAACCTGAAAATGTCCTTTTTTTCTCTCTGCGTCTCCTGTTGAAATGGAGATGAAAAGCTTTCTTTAGATGCTGACGATATTAAGCTTGGAGCTTTCTAAGATGCTCCGAGATGAAAAATAGCAGGTCGACCATATCGGAGTGTGGATAAAAGGGAATAGTGGTTTGGGTCGGCATATTTTGTGCTGGATGATCTTTCGTTAAAGCTTTTCGTCTCATTTAAAGCAGCTCCTGCTGTCAGAAGGGCGTCCTGTGATGTTGCCTTGTTAAATGCCAAGCACACGGACCAGCCTGATTACCCAAGACCTGCCAGTGTACCTGCTGTAACACACAAGGTAGGATAACAAACTAAGAGTTAGAACTGGGATTCCTGTTTCTGCAAATTTCAGAATCTTGCAACGCTTTTACAGGTTAAAAGTGAATTTCCGAGTTTCATAATCAGAACTAAAAAGAACCACCAAAATATAAAAAGGCAGCTTTTGTCTGGGTTTTTTTTTTTTTGGTGTGTGTGTGCTGGAAACAGATCTGAAAGCCCATTTCTCTTTTCCTCTTTAGTTCATCTGACCATAAGGCCAATGAGCTGTTGCCATGGCATCCATCTGTTGTCCACAATTCAGTTAAATTGCATCTCCTCCGTCAGTTCTCCACGGATTTCCGTTCCGATTGTTTTGTTTGAAAAAACTTATCACTCCGCACAAAACTTGGTCACTGTATTGTCAAATGTTTTGCTCATGAACTGCCAAGGAGGTCAACTTCACGAGTTTTCTGACTTTTCACTAGAATTGTATTTCCTCTCGCAGTTCTCACCTGATTTCAGTTCTGATTGATGTTTTGGGTCGATCTTCCCTCAGGGAACAAAACTTGGTCCTTTGTTTGTAGATTTTCTTGTTGGAAACAGTTTGTTTACAACTCTGTTTATTTTCAGTTAAATCGTGTATCCTCCCTCAGTTCTCGTGGATTTCAGTTCCGATTGTTTTATTTGAAAGAACGAGACCTTCGATACAAAACTTGGTCATTGTATTGTCAAATTAGTAATTAGCTAACAAATGCTAACAAGTTAGTAATCAGGTCAACTTAACACATTTTCTTCTGACTAGAGTTGTATCTTCTCTCTCATTTATCATGCGAATTCAGTTTTGATCGATGTTTTGGGTCGATCTTCCCTCGGGGAACAAAATCTAGTCCTTTGTTGATTTTCCTGTTGTAAACAATCTGTCGTGGAGGTTGGTCCTCGCTCACATAGTCACATTTCAATTCTTTTTGATGTTTTGGTAGTCAGGGTTGTTTTGATGGCAGGCCAGATGAGCTACTACATCCTTGGCATTCTGGTTGATAATTTTGCTTCTTTTTCAAAAGAAATTCTTCAATTAAGCAAAACTATCTCCCAAAACAAGCCCATGTCAAGCTTGAAATTCATAACAATGTATAGAAACAGGGTTTTCTTGCAATCTCGTTAAAAATACGATTGGACAAAATTGTCCTTTTCACTCCCTGAGATATATATTTTTTTACTACGTGTGCATCTGTCTGATGTCTGGTATGCTGCTATGTCCAGCTCGACAAAGGAAGTTTCTCAAAATCTTTCCCAGAATCCTTTCATGATCTCTGTCCTGGAACAGGAGAGAAAATCATCATGGCGTCACTCGGATGAGGAAGAGTGCAGCTCATCCACCAGCTCCACAGAGCGCTCTGAAGGAGACTACAAAGAGAGGTGAGGAGGTTTCGAACAGTATTCAGACGGATATTTTTCTGCAAATCGATCAGACACTAATTCTGCCTTCTGTAGTAAAAGTGAAACCAACGAGATGCAAGACCTGGTCCAGATGATGACGCAGACATTACGAATGGACGCCAAAGACATCCTGGAAAGCTCGCGGTGCAGCTCGACCATGCTGCCAGAGTTCAAACTGAACAGGAAGTACCGAGACACGCTGATGCTTCATGGGAAAAGCGGAGACGGAGATTGCGACTTCCATTTCAGTGACTTCCGCTCAGGTTCGGTTCATAAAACTAGCTTTAATTAAAACGGAACTGTTTACACAGTGACTTGTGTGAAGTGGAAATTCATGTGTTCGATAATGAAGCTAGACAGTGTCATAAAAAATTCTCAGGATAGTCCAATCGCTTCATTATATTTTATTACTGCTTTGTAATAAAGTTAATTGGCTAATCCGTCTATCTTTAGATGACTCTTCAGGGCCGGCGAAGATCAGGAGAGCCGTGGAGCGTCTGCGTACAGATGTGGTGAAAGGACTCGGAGTGAAACTGCTGGACAAAGTCCTGGACATCATGCAGGAGGACGATGAAGACAAGCGAGAGGCAAGTCAGCTGCTGTTACAGATGATTCGTTTCGAATTTAAAGCAACATAACGTCAGTTTTTGGAATTTGTACAGAATTCAAGGCTGAGTCCCAAACAGCATAATGAACAATAATAAGTGTACAGTACTTCGTGTTGAGAACAAAAGTTTTACACCAGGTTGCTTTCCATATTTGCTTTTCTTTTTTTGTTTTTTTTTACCGAGTCTGTGTTCTCTGTCATTTAGTCTGTGTGCCAAGAAAGTGTGGCATAAACTGAATAGTGTTCACACACCTGCTAACACCAGAGGTTATTTAACAATTATTTATTCTATCCACATTCACTGGATTTTGAGAAACAGAGCATTTTTATTTTTAGCATCCATCCATCCATTATCTGTAACCGCTTATCCTGTTTTTTATTTTTAGCAAATATGATAAATAAAAACTTCATACAAAACATCCGACAAAATCATTTCTGCTTCGAATGTAAACAAACAGCGATATGACGGTAGCATTTTGTGAAAAATGCAATTAGAATAATTCTTGAAGAAAAAAAAAAGATACTTTCATTCCATATTTTGCTGCCTTTTTTTTTTTTTTGAGGTTTTGTTTTCGAGTAGAGTTTTTATTTCATCCTCTGTTGGTTCAGCAACACGATCTGCCATTTTGTTTTTCTCTCCTCACGGTATATGAGCTGAAAGCTTAGTAGTAGAGTAGCCAATCAGAGCGCGCGATTGCTCATATCTAGGGAATGTGGATAGAATTTTTAAAAAATAGAGATTTGGTGAGACATGTGATATCGATACATACCTACTGCCTTTAACTTACCATTTAGCAAGAAAAAAAAAAAAAAGTGAAAATTTTCAGCTGAAATCCGAAATCCTTTTCCTTCGTCTATCACTGTGTAGTTGCACTTCTTTTATGCCTGAACACAATGACGTTTGATGTATCCGGGTCGGCTTATGACGCACACTGCGTTTACAAATTTCCATTCAGTTCAGACTGAAAAGTTAACTTTTAAATTACGGCTCCACTTGGATTTAAGGACTTCATCAAAACAAAGGTTTGTTTTCCATCTGTGTTGCCCAACATCATGAATCACCGTTTCAGATTTCCTGAATGTAGATGTACCTCGATATTGCCATATAACTTATTTCTGTATGTAAAGTGTAAAATACTCGGGAAGTCAACATCTTTTCTCGATCGATTTTTCTTTCAGGTTTTACTCCGGCAGCAGATGGGGGAAGAGAAATACAAGACGTATGCTGTTATGGTACGGCAGCTGAAATTCTTCGAGGATGTTGCGTCCAAATGCTGAGCAAACACTGATCCTGACTCCACTGATGATGGAGGATTTTGACGGTTATATTTTGATGCCTTTGTAAATATGAACTGATGTAAACAGTCTGCACTATCAGATGTATTTATGCAACTGATCTAAATGACCAGCATTTATTTTCTGCTGTACGATTGTAAAGTTCAGATAGGGGTGGGATTCCTGAAAGCCTCTTAAAGCTAAGAGCATCTTTAATTATCTCTTAAGCTCCATCATCAAGCTAATGTGGTTTTCCCAAACAACATTGCAGCCAAAGGAGGACTTTATTTTGCTCTGAATTTACGAGGGACCTGAATCACTCTTTCACAACAAAGAGTGACTCGCTCACCGCTGGATACACAAAACGCACCCCCGAAGGATTCTCACAGTCAGCAGGAGGAGACTGGTGTTGAATCTGCTGCCGCTGTTCAGTTATTTTTCTTGTACATTGAGTTAATTATTAAATAAATATATGCAAAACATTTATCAATGTGTTATGGAATCACAT
Organism: Ariopsis seemanni; assembly: GCA_026413345.1. Classification (NCBI taxonomy): domain Eukaryota; kingdom Metazoa; phylum Chordata; class Actinopteri; order Siluriformes; family Ariidae; genus Ariopsis; species Ariopsis seemanni. The sequence continues at coordinate 33,259,573 of JAOANJ010000019.1, forward strand.
GTGGATAATGTCACATTGATATCACCACATTTTAATCAAATTTAACTCTGTTAGGCGAGAGATTCTCATTTAGTGTCATACATGAGACAAATTCCTGTACCTCACATTGTGTGTGAGAGAAAGGTTTTAATTTGTGTGTACTGAAGGAGGTTGAATTGACCTCCTTTTACACACACACAGTGTGCGTGTTTATTTTATCCACATTCACTGGATATGAGAAATCGCATGCTGGCTGGCTGCTCCACTACTAGGATATCAGCTCGTATACCATTTGTAGAGAGAAACAAAATGGCGGAGCATGTTGCTAAACCAACCACGAATGAAGTAGAAACTGTACTTGAAAATAAAACCCCAAAAAATACAAAAAAAAAAAAGCAAAATATAGAATGAAATTTATTTGATGGTAAGAACCCATCTTTTTTATTTTTCCTGAATTATTGCATTTTTCACAAATTGCTCCTGTCGTTTCACCAGTTTGTTTACATGCTTCATCTTTAAGTATTACAATTTGTAAAATTTTTTAAAACTGGTTCAAAAGCTCAAAAAAGTTTGAAAATCACAGAACTGAAATGTCCAAGGAAAAATTTAATAAATGTCAAACTATTCTAGACCTCGGCAAGACACCACTTTCTACAAAAAAAAAAAAACCTAAAGTCAATTCATGCAGCCATCGATAGGTTTTTAAGAAGTCCACCTTAGTGGAAATAATTTTGTCGGGCGTTTTGTATCAAGTTTTTATTTATCGAATTTGCAAAAAATAAATGTTCTGTTTCTCAAAATCCAGTGAATGTGGATAGAATAAAAGTTATTCCACTCAATCTCATCGTACATGGCTTATAGCTATCTGCTCATGTCCGACTTGATTTCGTGGAATAAATAATTATTCTCCAAATATTTAAAATAGTTTAAATTATTAATTTCCACATTATATATGTAATGCTTAATGACAATTTATATATTGTATTATCATAACACTTTACATTTCATTGGTTCTTGGTTAAAAATAAAACGCCATGTGACCTCATCGACTGGATTTAGCAACAACTAATGCTTAGATCAGGGACACACTTTGCAAAGAAGCTCTTGGTAATGTTGCTCTTAAAACTCCTGTTTACGAGTGTGTTCGGGAAAACCATGTACAGAGACTATGTTCATTGCTTAAGAGCATCTCTAAACGCACTCTTTAGCCCTAAAGGGCAACGTTATCAGGAAACTCACCCCTGGTCTATACCGTAATTTTTATTTTTTAAAACCACACGTTGTCTATGAAATTGTTTCTAAAATAGTCAGATTTATAATAAACTTTCAGTACAATACAAATAATCGTCTTTATTCAACTCGTGTGGAATTTTACATGAAAACAATGAAGTCATCTATCGTTTCTGCTTTGCCAAGTCCACTGCACAAACATGATGTCCCACAGCTGAAACACTGGCACACGCTTCTACTTGTGTTTTTTCTTCTTCAAGTTCTCCTGAGGCTTTTCACGGGTCTCGGGTGTCTCTGGTACAATCGGCTGCCACGTGAGGGGGTTTTGTCTGTACATGGGCCACGGAGGCAGAGTGAGCTGCGACACAATCAAGGTATAGTGAGTGTAAGATAAGAATCAAAACTGCACACAAGACCCAAATTAAACACAGCTCTCAAATCATACGACATGAAAAATATATATACATAGAAGTTAGTTAACTTTTTTTTTTAAATGGGAACGGCATCACAATTCAACAAAAGAAAGAAATTGTTAACTTGTTGAATTTGTTAAACACAGGACATTCTACATTGATCGCAAAAGTTTGCACCCCCTAATGTTTTTGAATGAAATGGAGAAGATTCAAGTCAATTATTTTCAAATTCCAAGAAGTTTAAAAAAGGTTAAACTTTGCCTCAAGTCTCTTCAAACCTGATCTAAAAGAATGCCAACATGCCAAACTTCTGTTGATAATCATTTTGTCCAAAGGAGATGCGAACACTTGCAAATCACATTATTCTGTCATTATATTTGTCCTCTCTCTCATTCACAATATTTATGGTTATGTTTGATGGATGGACTAAATTGAGAAAAAAAAAACTGCTTACCAAACAGGAGATGGCAAATCCGGCTAACATGATGTAAACAGTCCACCCGAACTGCTCAATAATCAGACCGTAAATGAACCCAATGACCTGGAAACGGATAAAACGTATAAGAGAGCGACTGATGCTGAGAGCGCGAGAGAGAGAATGAAAAGGTAAAGTATCATGGCATGAATGTTACTTACAGCTGAGGCCAAAATGACTCCTTGGAAAATCTGCTCTGCAAGTTTCTGACCTTTATAGTCCTAAATAATCCAAAAGGACAGAAAAATTAAAACACTGACATCCTGATTAATTTACACATCAATTAAAGCCACATGGTACAAGTGACTATTTTGGTCACATCAGGAAAAACAAACATTTCTGGCTAATCGATAACATCATCTCCAAAACTGAGGTAAAAAAAAAAAAAAACCAATTTTTTTTTTATTCTATAAGTGTTGTTCTTTACTCACAACCACCAGATTATCTTTCGTTTCGTAATGCCTCAAAATAAGGCGTTAAGCCTTGCCCACTTTGCTCATTACGTCATCATGACGTCATATTCCTGAAAAGCTTTTCCTCCCCTTGATGTATAAACGGGTCGTTCCATGAGCTGCAGATCAGATTCCTTTATAATCCTTATAAAAATCACACCGACTAAAGTGAAAATACAGGAAATCACAAATGTTTCAAGCGCCTTCCTAATGACGTAACATTTTTATATTTCTAATTTTTGTAATTGTTTGTTTGCTTTACAAACCATGTAACACAAGCAAACAATTACAAAAATTAGAAATATAAAAAATGTTACATGTATTTAATTAGAAATCATCTCATTTTACAAAAACAGGTCCTTTTGTTTTAGAATTTTTTTTTTTCCAACAAACATTTCTGGAAAGTCTTTCTCCTGATATAGTGTCTTCATGGTCAAATAAACATCTTCATTCTAACATCAAATGACTTGTTTCGTATTACTACGTATGCAAATGCGTGCATGATGAATTTATAGACGCCTCATTTGCATAAATGAATATGTAAATTTAAAAACAAGTTCCACACCCAATAATGTTATTATTTAGGTGAATTAAAAATTGTAATTATTTTACGTATATAAAAAGTGTCTGCCCATTCAATAAACCGAACCTAATTTGCGTAATTAAATATATAAATTATTGAAAGGCTGAAATGCAAAAAATCACTTGTAATATCAGCAATACTGAAAGATTAATTGTGATATTTCTTGATTTAATCTAAATTTAAAACAAAAAAACACTGAGTTCACCTGCAGTGTCCTGCTTTAAAAATAAATATCTGGCAACAAATACGTTATCAATTAATGCTTGTAAAACTAATATTAAATAAAATGTCTTTATGTAGCATGTGGTACAAGTGTTTAATTGTTATCACTGTGTATAAATAACAATATAATTTCACGGTAATAAAACTCTACAAGACATTTTGCGTCTCTCCATAAAATGGCTAACGGCTGCTCGCTAACGGCTGCTGAACAATAATAATAATAATAATAATAATAAAACAAACCAGGCATGCTAAGCTCACTAAGTCACGCTTATTTATTTATTTAACAGGACAATTCTTACCATGTGAGTTGGAATGGAATTAAACACAGAAAACATTTTGAAATGAAAAAAAGAAGAAGAAGAAATCTCTAAAATCAGACTGAAGCGAGGATTTCCGGTTATACGAAAACGTACGTAGATTTGAAAAGGACCCGAGTGAAAGTGTTGAAGTGGGTTCAAACTGCGCAACGTTTGCGCATCGCTGTGCCCTTTTATTTTTCGCTCTAATCCAGCAATTGTTTTGAAAATTTTATTTATACACGATGTGAGTATTTTCATCACGCTAAAACAGAAATTAGTTCTCTGTGTACCAGACTAGGTTCGTGTGTGTTCTAATTAAACAAATCAAGTGAAAAGATTTTTAATTAGGCAGTAATATGGACACCTCACAGGAGCTCGTGAATTGGGATGATGATTTGTAGACTATGTGGATGCTTAGGGAAGCATTTGATTCACTGCTGGCGTGTCATGGGATGATGTAATGATCTGAGGAAGTCGTGTGCGGGTTGGGATTTGCGTGTTTTCCAGAAGAAAAGCGTCGCATGCTGCATTGAGTTGCATCGTTGATGTTGAGTTGGCATTTTGGATGAAAACCCCGACAAGGAGCCTGAACACAGGTAAATCCATGAGCAGTGTGTTTATTCTGCTTGCAGGTTTGTTTGAGTGTTTAAAGCCTTTTTTTCCGACTAAGAGTGCATTTTGCAGCTGTGCACGCGCTCAGAGGAATGTAAAATCTCACCCTTTTGGCTTCATCTTCTTCTTCTGCTCAGGAATGATGAACTAAAGGTTCAGAAGTTTTCAGTAGACCCAGCCATCTTCAGCACGGATGGACGGTCACTTGATGAATTGTACTCTTGTTTATCCTTCAGTAGATTTCATGTAGCTGTCACTCATTTGTAATTTCTGCACTTGGAAAAATCTTCTGATGTCCAGCACCAGAGCTTCATCATGTCTTCATGGAGCTCGCTTTGTGCACAGAAGCATTGTCATGCTGGAACAGCTTTGGGACTGTTTTCTTCCTCCAGTGAAGGGAAATTGTAACATTACAGCAAATAAATAAATATTTTATCTCATCAAGTTTGTGGCAGCAGTTTGGGAAAGAACCATACATGTGTGTGATGGTGAGGTGTCCACATACTTTTGACCATATAGTGAGTGTAGAGTAGTAAGTATATTTTAATTCTGCACATGTTCTGAAGCAGCTATTTACTGCTCTGCATACATTATGGCCAACACTATGTGGACACCTCACCATCACACACATGTATGGTTCTTTCCCAAACTGGTGCCACAAACTTGATGAGATAAAATATTTATTTATTTGCTGTAATG
>JAOANJ010000019.1:33904092-33914308 GCA_026413345.1 Ariopsis seemanni
GCTCTGAGAGCACAATATCCCCCGCTGGCAACTATATCTATGCTATAAGTGCTTAATACACCCTCATGAAATTGTCAGAGTACAAGTTTGGTAATCAAGGGCCGTAACTCTAGTAAAAGTCGACTGAATTGAAGAAAATTGCAAGCTGCGTATTACCGACATGTAACAAAGAATCCTGTCAAGTTTTGTGAAATTCGTCCAAAAATTGAGAGAGGAGGTGATTTCAGAAGGTGAGTACCCTTCCCGGGACGGATGGACAGATGGAAATCACCACAACATAAACACCCTTCAGGCCTTTCAGCCAGCGGGGGATAAAAAGAGAGATTACGCAGCCTGATAATAATGGAGATTCATTTTTTTATCTCATCAATTCAAATAATCAAACCAGTTGCTCTTCAAAATGGCTCGGAGGGCATCCGGCAACAATTTTTGCCAAACTTCAACAGTAAATGAATCAGCAGGACACATGTGCAGCCTCTCGATTCTCCACCACACGGCCAGGTAACCATGCATGGAAGGAATCTCCAGTGTCCCGGAATCTCCAGCTTTAACGATCAGAGGTTTTCGAACATGGGAAAGTCTTCAGGATGGACAAGTTTGCAGTTTCTCAGTAACACGCTCGTGATCACAGGAACGTTCCAAAACGCTGCGCATAACTACACTTGGATTAAAACCTAGTCATTCTAGAATAATTAAAACATTGTAAGCGTTTGTAACTGCTGTCATATGAGGGGAATATGACACTTCGGCACATGCGGTCATTGGAAAATTATCACTTTTGGCGTGGTAACAGTAACGCCGATTCCTGTAGAATCCGTTACACTATCCATTGTTGATTATTTTCCTATAATAGCATGCCTTCAAGTGTTTTATTCCTTAAAAAAGTTCAATGTGGTATTTTGATATGATAGGACAATAGAGTCATGCATTTTTATTTTTATTTTTTACAAGATAGATATTCTCCTTATCCTGTTCTACAGGGTCGCAGGCAAGCTGGAGCCTATCCCAGCTGACTACGGGCGAGAGGCGGGGCACACCCTGGACAAGTCGCCAGATCATCGCAAGGCTGATACATAGAGACAAACAACCATTCACACCTACAGTCAATTTAGAGCCATTAATTAGCCTAACCTGCATGTCTTTGGACTGTGGGGGAAACCGGAGCACTCAGACATGGGGAGAACATGCAAACTTCACACAGAAAGGCCCTCGCCGGCCGTTGGGCTCGAACCCGGACCTTCTTGCTGTGAGGCGACAGTGTTAACCACTATACCACCGTGCCGCCCGATTGGGCCAGCCATTTTCCCATAATATAATTTACAAAAAAACAAAGAAACCCCACCAAAAACAAGACCTCGCCCCCTGGTAACAAATTAAAACATGAGACAAATATTCACCAGATGTTATGCAAGCAAAAATGCATCCATCTTTGACAAACAAAACCCCAATTGTCGTCCATGAGTGTGCTTAAGGAAATGAAACCAAACAGGGCACACCTTCTTTTACATAAAAGGGTATGAAATGAGGAACAGCACAAGAAGTTCTTGGTCAATTCAAATGAGCTGATTTGCATTTGATGTTTGATAACGATACTGGATTTTAATCAAACTGACCAGAGACACAAAGTTCAACTGGATGGAGTTGCAAGGTGCATGGATTAATAAGGTGTATAAAGCATTACACAAAAAAAATAATGATAGCATTTTACTGATGCCATTATGGGTTCACAGCCTCCTAATCGTAGCACGGGTACAATTTATAACAAACCCAACAAGAATCACCTTCTGATAGACCAGGGTGTGAAAGTTATCGATTGATCCTGTCACTGAGCCTCTGTCAGCAGCAGGGGCAATGTCAACCTCTTTACCGAGGGTGTTAAAATCGTCTCTCTGCCAACAAAAGCAGGTCAAAGCAACTCTAGTGTCCAAGCATCGAGCCCAGATGAAGGGTGGCTAAGAGGGCCTGTCCTTTTTCCGAGTGCAGTCAGCACAAAACACTGCAAGATTGTGGACGCACAAAGAAATAAATCAATAAAGTCAGCAGCAGAAAAGACCCCTGTAGGATGCTCAGAGTGGCATGCAAACAGTACGGAGGCTTCCGTCAAGATACGGCTGCGTATAGAACACAAAGGAGTTTTCCACAAAGAGCAAGGGTCTAAAATTGCAATCGAAAAATCGAGGCTTTACCTTTCAGAGTGTTATGTACAAAGAACAAGGTTTAAAGATGTTCCTTGTAACGTTGTATTGGTGAGCTGAGTCTTTCTACATGTCGTGCAAAGCAGTATGAATGATACAGAGCAAGAATGAAAATTATTTCTGCACATTTCTGCAACGCTGCTCTGATGAAATCAGATTAAAGTGATGCCCTGTGGCCGTTTAAAACGGTTAGTGTCTGTGGCACCATTGGAGATCATTTACCAGAGGTGTGTAACGATGACTCTCGGGTTTTCAAACAGAGGAAAAGAGAGAGTAGAGAGGGCAATTTGGCCATAAACGAATTAGAAATTGACCCTTTCAATGCTCGGGTAAAGGCTCTTACAGCCTGAAGCCCAAAAAGGTTCAATAATAGAAAGAGTCAAACTGCATTCTTCTTCTTTTTCTTCTTCTTCTTATTATTATTGTGTGAAAACCCTTAGATCTTCTATACCAGGCTTAATGGAATAACAATACAAGCACTGTACCTCCATTAAACTATCCTCAGCGATATGAATTCTTCTCCAAGAATACGAAAACCACCTTTTTATTTTATGAACCCTTTCTCATTTCCTCCTCGTTAACATTCTGAACTCAGACTGCAAAGTGAAAAATCACCTCCGATTCTAATCCCGTTTCTTCATTTGCCCCACTCTTTGTAACAACACTTCTATCTGGCGTGCATACGCTGAGGTTACCACACCAGAAATCCAGCAAATGAGAAAGTGAGATAAGCCTGACTGCAAGTACAGTTCATCTTTTTGAACCCGATGAGCCTGTTACCCTGCAGGATGCTCTTCTAATGTACTACACAGATTGGAAACCTGGGTAAGCAGGTGCTCGCAGCTTATTCACATCTGGATCCTTGTTGTCTTACTTGGGTTATTAATCAAACCCCATTGCAGCCTCTGAGCATATTATATGAAGGGTAATAAATTTCGTTATTCACACATCATCTGCACAGCTGGTTATGACTGCAGGCTCAAGTTTGATTCTGCCAAAAATTGTTATTTGATTAAGAAGGAATTAAAAAATCCAATTGACCTTTGGAGCACTGTAAATGCAATTATAATATAATGAGAATTTCCTGTCCATGGCTACAGAAATGTACGTATATTGAAAACATTAATATCACAATCTAAATCTGGCTAGGAAACAAGCGTACAATTGAGCATCTAACACAGTGTTGTTTGTTCTGCAAGAACATATTAGCAGGAATATTCTCAGACAGAGAGGTGAAGGCAGAGCTATCAGACTGGCCAAGCACTGATCCCATTTCCTGTTACATTGTTTTGGCCAACGCTTCCTCCAAACTTCTGTGATGGTACTGCCATTGTGTTTGGAGGAAAAGTTTTCAACATTCCCAACATGAGAACTCTCCTGTGACTTACAGTGTGCTAACATGCCACTGAGAGACATACACCCAGTACTCAACGAAATCTTGACCACTATTTGGACAGAATACAATTTTGAGACTTGTTTCTGTTAAGAAATGCTGGAGGATCTCTTTCATAATTATGATCTATTCCAAATCCATCCTCTTTTCAATACAAACTGATTGTTTTGACCTTTATTATAAGTGCTTGTAGTAGAGCTTGTCCCTGCCAAGTAGGTCACACGACCATACCGCAAGTTAGCCTAGTGGTTAGTGTGTCTGCCTCTTGATCAGGAGATTGCAAGTTCTACTCATGGTCAGGTCATACCAAAAGCCATCATAAAAATGGTACCTATTGCTGTCTGGCAAGGCATGCTGCAATACAGATACAAGTGGGGAGTCAAATTCTTGTGGTTACTTGTGGGCCCCCCACTGTATAATAGGCGAGAGGCCAAGGGCTATTGAAGCGGAGATCAGCGCCACCCAATGTGCCTTAAGGGCCTGGCTAGTACTGGGATGGGAGACTGCCTGGGAAGACCAAGTTCTGGCACAGGAAGGACTTTGAAATGACCATAACATGTATGTATGCTATACATGTGCTAGGAACTTGATAACTTCTCTAAAACCCCCAGAAGCATAATTTCTCTAAGATGTCCATTGCAACATTGTCTGTACTTTACTGTTTCGGATCTTCAACTTGGCCAGTACTTAGTTTCTTTTTTGGTTTTGGTGCGAGATGAAAGAAAAGAGCCCTTCCTGGAATGCCTTTATACTGAAGAAAAAGCACGAAGCATCTCTTCCCCACTGGATATCATGGGATCTTTGTCAACAAATCAATTTGGACAGAAATCCCAGAGATACTCTGGTAATAATTCCATCACCCCACCTCCCCAAATAAAATGAATCCAGTCCAATAACGGCTTTGTACAAAACAGTCCATACAGAATATGCAAATCATGCAATACCCACTTTTATACCATGTTTACAGTCTAGGAGAAGGAAAATCCTTAGCTCTTACTCACCTCGATCTTTTATGCATCTGTAAGCTTGTAGGGAAAAGTATATGGTTGATTTTGTATCACCTATCCTACCACACAGTATTACAATTAAGGATATTTACTGTATGTACATTTCAACAATCAAAGTAAATGAAAACTTTTCATACCTCTCTGTCTCTTGCTCTTGTGTGTTAGTTTTGTTCTCTATTCCTGCAAAGCTGTTCATGTCAACATAACCGTCGTTCTCGTTTGAAGTTGCTGTCCGATTTTGGTCGTCAAAGAACTCAGTGATGGTGACCGCCCGAGTGGGCCTCCCTGAAGGAATCTGAATATTCTCATAGTCAGAGCTCATGGCTGGAATGTTTTCATAGTCAGAAGTATCAGCACTTGGGAAGGAGATGGATCGAGGTTTGGTGAGTGGGAGTGGCATGAAGGGAGGCCGAGAGCGGTCCTCAAAAGATTCCACTCTGGAGATGCCCCTGCTGCCATAAGTCTTGGGTATGCCTTTCTTCTTCTGCCTGTCTTTGTAGACTACAAAGGTAGCAGGAAAGTCTGAGTTGCGTTGTGGTTTTATGATGCGAGACTGAAGTTGAGGGGAGCTTCCATTACTCCTCTTATCCAGCTCTATTACCCGAACAGGCCCATGGTGGCTCGATTCAGATGATGATCTGGAAGAACGTACGCTGCCATCAGTGTGCGATTTGCTGTCGGCTTTCCTCCTAAACTTCAGAGCCAGGAAACGCTTGAATGATGTCTTCTTCTTTTTTGGTTTGTCATTAGACTCATGTTGAATAAGTAGAGATGGGGAACTTTTCGTGATAGGCCTCTTGGTGATGTACGCCAGCTCAAAGGGTGGTGGGATGTCAACAAGAGATGTAGGTGTAGACACACCACTAGAGGACTGGTGGCTTCTTTGAGAGAAACTCCCAGAAGAGGTGATGACACAAGGTAGGGAGAGAGTGTCATCTGTCCGTTTCACTCTGTCGTCCACTCTGGGTGAATGACTGCCCTCCAGGTAGGCAGACAAGGTCATGTCTCGGCCCTCCGCAGAGTACGATCGTGGGGAGAAGAGAAAACGTCTAGAGTTCAATGACGGAATCATCCGATTGGACTCTGAATTATCTGAAGCCTTTAATAGATCTCCATTTTGGTCCAAGGTAACAGAGTAGTAGTCATGAGTCTGAGACTCACTGCCTGTCTCCTCAGGAACAGTCTCAGGGACATATCCAGGGACTTTCCCAGAGAGTGACCGTGAACGAGTAACAATCGTCTTTCTGTCCAGGGTGATAAAGTTCTCTCCTTCTGAGTCAAAGCCTGCTTCCTCATAAATGTGCTCATCACTATCTGTGTCCGAGTCCTCAAAAAAAGGCACTATGTGGCAGTCGAGATCTTCTATGTCCTCCTCAAATGCCTCGGTGGTGTGGGCAAACACTAAACGGTTTGTTAGTTCAGGAGTCCTGCCCAAGTCTAGGCCAGGGGGCACTGTAATATCGCAAAGTCTAAGACGTGGCTGGCAGCTGTTTCTCTTGCTCACACCACTTTGTCTGCGAATGGCTGAGCGCTCTTTTGTGCTCTTCCCTTTAGTTCTACGTGTCATGTCTACAGGCTCGTCTTCGTCACCTATCTCTACATAATCCTCAGATGACACACACTCTAACTGTTGATCATCTCCATCCTGGCATAGAGAACCTTCTATGTCAGCATACTCATCCACTGCATCTCTGTTTGACATTTCCCTGTGCTCCTGTTCCAAGGGTTCATCAGATGAAGTCACATTGTCCGCCACCTGAACCTGTTCTTCATCTACTTCTGCTACATCATCAGATGAGACAAAAAAAGGCTCTTGAGTGGATCCCATCTTTGTCTCAGGGTCCTTTGCTTTCTCTTCACTACAATCTTCATCTGTACACTCCAGTTCAGGGTCTGAGGTGCTCATGAGATCAGCAGGCACCACCTCTATGACTGAATATGGCTCAAACGGATCCTCTACACCCTCTGAGAACCTGAAACGTCCTGATTCGTCTTTGGTGGCGCGTTCTGGCTGCCATGCACTGGTGTCATCCAGAGGTCCAATTACATCATATGGGTACTCCTCACACAGGGAGGGCTGACTGCCATTCATAGCCTGGGAGGAAAATCCAGCCACTGTATTTGACGTATCCTCAGTGCTGCACTCTGCACTTGGATCTGTGCCCTCTTCACATAGCTTTGTGGCTGTGGTATCTATTGGAGTTGCGCATAGGAACTCTCTTTCACTGAAATAAGGCTCCTCCGTATCATCAGCGGTCTCCGACGTCAGTTCCTCAGCATTATCTATCTCTGCATACGTACTGCCCTGATTTGAGTTGTATTCCTCAATTTCTTCATAAGGGCTCGGTGTGCCATTGTTGGCCTCTGAGTCATCCCTTGTTTGATACTCCACGGCGGTCTCTTTCTCAGCAGGATCATCTGCTGTATCATCAGGATCACCTGTGCCTGGTTGTGGGTGTATATCATCTGTTTCTTTGATGTGGTCTGTAGCAGCTGAAACAGTAGTTACAATAACATTTTTGACCTCGTTCAAGGAACCTGCATCAACTACTTCAAAGCGGCTCTTCTCTTCTTCGGCATCTATTTCATCTCTTTCTTCTACCCCCATCTGCAGCACTTCCTCTGTGTCTTTATCATCAATACCATCATGGTAGTTGTGTTTCTCTACTAACTGTTCAAAAAGATCCTCTTTTTGGGTCTCTCCGGGTGGGTCAGCTTCATCCTGTGTGGATTCTGATTCACTGTCCTGCGTTAATTCCAATTCCGATGTGACATCTCCATTACTAACAATGCATTGGCTGTGTTCACCTTCTTGCTGAGTGGAGAGTTTTGGCTTTGGAGCAACTGGAGGTTTAGGACCTCGGGAAGACAGACAAGGTCTTGACATGAGGGTGGAGCGCACTGTGATGGCTAGACGACTTTGGATCTCTGATTGAGGTGTTTGAAGTCGCTTCTGATAATCTGTAAAACAGACAGAGGAAAGAATAAGGTTAAGTATTTGGAGGTTTGGTGCAAAATGAGGCCAAAGGCTTCACGGCCTGAAAATGGTCTTTAAGAAGCAATGCCAATGACCTGCATTCCTATTCCTAGCCATGGACATGGATGGGATATAAAAATAAAGCCATGGTCAACTATAGAAATGCCAGAGTACATACTTGCATCCAGTCATGCAATATGCAAGACTTAATGAATTCCTGCTACTCACAGTCCCATGGATGCATTGCGTTGTATTGCATTTGATCACTATCACAGCAGAAATTGTATTTGATATCTAGAGGTTGACAAGTTTCTTCTGGTTTCTAACCGAAACCGTCAATTGTCAGTTACTTGCCATGACTAGCCATCATCCTAAAATTTGACATTTTCTAGCGAGCTAGCGTCGACTCTTTTGATTACGAGGAAGCCATGGCCTTGTGGTAAGAGAAGCAGCTTTGAGACCAAACGGTCGCTGGTTCAAATCCCTGGCCTAACAGGAATGGCTAAAGTGCCCTTGAACAAGGCACCTAATGCCCAACTGCTCCCCAGACTGCTCTGGGGATGTTGTATGCTGCTCTAGATAATCGCATCTGCTAAATGCCATTAATGTAATGACTATGCAAGTGTATAGGCACAATAATTACTTCCGAAAACACCAGTCACCTTGTTCAGAGTAACTTTTGGGAATATTTTGGTAAAGAAACATTCCTTCTGTCTTGACTCATCCGTAATTCAACGAGATTAAAAAAAGCTTTTATCATGTCTATGTTACACTTTAAAATAATTGCTCAGGTGTTGTTCTCTAAATGCCTGTATTGTATCAGAGTGCTAATTGCTAAACTGGACCAAATCAAGCGACTCTATGCTAAGTCAGCGCCTCCACAGCCTGTAAAACCTTTTCAAGCCAAAAACAACAGAAACCAAAATAATGACCTTGTGACCCCAGTGATGAAAACCAAACAGCATCCTTAAACAGGGTTAATGTGAATTTAAGGCCTCTTTGGTACAACACACCCTTTCTCTTAACAAAACTCATACACCCTTTGCCTCTTCCTGTTATTTAGTACCTGGCTTGACGCACGTCCTACTAAACTCCCTGTGCACTTGGTGATCTCCCCGTGAAGATGTTGTTTTCCCAGCGGCACAAATGAATTATTCCAGCACACTCTCCTGGAAGCTCAGTACACAGGAAGTGCATAGGGAAAGCACATTATTGGCATGCCATGTTTAATCTATCGCTTTATCAAAATTTCCTTCGATTTCACTGGAGTTCTGGCCATTTCTCCAGTGACTAAGAATGGGAGAAAATTCTTCAGACTGATTTTTTTTTTCTTTGTCTGAAAACGTATTTTCCCCCCTAGAAAGTCAAAGAACAATAAAAAAGAGAAACAATACAGCTGTCTGAGTTCAAAACAGGATATGAATTATGCAACAAAGAATTTCATTAAAACAGGACAGAATGGGGGAAGACAGTAGGCTGGGCCTTTGGACTATGCGAAGCCAACAGGACATGATCTCAGCTGTGGCTGGTGTGAAACATAAGCCATCTGATAATGAGGTAGTAGGTGTATCAGCTGTGATAAGCGAGAGGAGGGGAATGGAGAGAGATTACAGGAATCACTTAGTGAGAATAATGGACTGCTGCACTGTCTTGGATTTGATACATCCAGTCATTTGTGCATGTATATATTAAAATAATCTTAATTTGTAACCTCTTCCTAAAACCAAAGAAAATATTTGAAGAAATGTGGATGGAATGCTCTGTGCGCACACAGGAAGTTGGTTTGACACATTCATCAGTGTCTCACTCATCTTAGTTTAATGATCAATGTATTATGCATTGGATTAATTTCGCACAGGGGATTTTTCTGGGCAGGTGTTGTGTGCTTATTAATGCCAGGATCAGACTTTGCAATATTTTTGTCTTTCACGATGGTCACCATGTCAGATTAAGGAATCATGGTGACATAAATTCTTGCTGTGTCTTGGTCGGGAGACTGGAAACACTACCGTTTTGTCTCTGACAAATGTTCTTGCATGCTGTCGGGGAGGACAGTCAAGAAATCATCAATCATTGCTACCGGTCAACATTAAGGAATTGTCAAACTTGGCAAGAAAATACAAAAAAAAAAAACCTGACATGCTAGACTTCAAATGTGTTGCTGGGCCACATTGCTGTTCTTTGATTAATTATACTACAAGGCCTGTTCGTCATTCCTGACATTCATATTTGCGCCTGACATCAGAAATGACATAATTGGGTTGAATCCATGTGTTCTGATCCTAACGCAAAAACCTTGCTAAGAGTGAAAGAGTATGGTGAAGGAAAGGTACATCACTGATGTAAATTCAGTTCACACTAGATATCTTCACAAAATCCATTGAAATCTGGATTTACATCCATCCATTATTTGTAACCGCTTATCCTGTGCAGTGTCACAGGCAAGCTGGAGCCTATCCCAGCTGACTATGGGCGAGAGGCGGGGTACACCCTGGACAAGTCGCAAGATCATCACAGGGCTGACACAGACAACCATTCACACTCACTCACACCTACGGTCAATTTACAGTCACCAGTTAACCTAACCTGCATGTCTTTGGACTGTGGGGGAAACCCACGCGGACACGGGGAGAACATGCAAACT
>JAOANJ010000019.1:33915102-33926799 GCA_026413345.1 Ariopsis seemanni
CCTACGGTCCATTTAGACCCACCAATTAACGGAACCTGCATGTCTTTGGAGTGTATCAGAAACCAGAGCACCCCCATGCAGAGAACATGCAAACTACACACAGAAAGATCCCTGTCGGCCACTGGGCTCGAACCCAGAACTTTCCTCCTGTGAGGCTAACCACTACACCACCATGCCATCTGGTTTTGCCCTTTATCCATCCATCCATTATCTGTAGTCGCTTATCCTGTCCTACAGGGTCACAAGCAAGCTGGAGCATATCCAAGCTGATTATGAGCAAGAGGCAGGGCACACCCTGGACAAGTTGCAAGATCATCACAGGGCTGATACATAGACACAAACAACCATTCACACCTACGGTCCATTTAGACCCACCAATTAACGTAACCTGCATGTCTTTGGAGTGTATCAGAAACTGGAGCACCCCCATGCAGAGAACATGCAAACTACACACAGAAAGGTCCCTGTCGGCCACTGGGCTCGAACCCAGAGCCTTCCTCCTGTGAGGCTAACTACTACACCACCATGCCATCTGGTTTTGCCCTTTATCCGTCCATCCATTATCTATAACCGCTTATCCTGTCCTACAGGGTCGCAAGCAAGCTGGAGCCTATCCCAGCTGACTATGGGCGAGAGGTAGGGTCCACCCTGGAGAAGTCGCCAGATCATCACAGAGACAAACAACCATTCACACTCACATTCACACCTACGGTCCATTTAGACCCACCAATTAACGTAACCTGCATGTCTTTGGAGTGTATCAGAAACCGGAGCACCCCCATGCAGAGAACATGCAAACTATACACAGAAAGGTCCCTGTCGGCCACTGGGCTTGAACCCAGAACCTTCCTCCTGTGAGGCTAACCACTACACCACCATGCCATCTGGTTTTGCCCTTCATCCATCCATCATCTCTAGCCACTTATCCTGTCCTACAGGGTCGCAAGCAAGCTGGAGCCTATCCCAGCTGACTATAAGCGAGAAGCGGGGTACACCCTGGACAAGTCGCAAGATCATCGCAGGACTGACACATAGACACAAACAACCATTCACACCTACGGTCCATTTAGACCCACCAATTAACGTAACCTGCATGTCATCCCCATGCAGAGAACATGCAAACTTCACACAGAAAGGTCCCTGTCGGTCACTGGGCTCGAACCCAGAACCTTCCTCCTGTGAGGCTAACTGGTTTTACATTTCTCACTAATGTAATGATCCTGAACAAGGAAACACTGGATGAACCCAAACCCGAACCCGAAAAAACCCTCGTGTTCTTATCAGTGACATAATGCTGGAGAAGTAAAGACAAACAGTCCTCAGTGTGAGAATATTATGAGGAAGAATCATGGGATGAACACAGGACAGTTTTTATGATTACAGCAGCAGCTTATAGGTATAAATCTACAGTACCCAGGTGAGATTAAGAGATTATAAATAAGAGATTAAAAGCACTTCAGAGTTGGGTGTCAACTATTTCAGGGAAGACTGAAAAATGTCCCCTAAAACCCACTCAAGGATGGAAACACAGTGTTTACATCACAAAAACAAACAAACAAACAAACAAAAACCTGTGTGTTTCTTTCACCTGTGTTCATTTTCATCCGGATGTCATCCGTCGTGGCGTCTGAATGTCCACATCGTTTCCTTCTCCTTGTGCGTGCCGGAATATCCAACACAAATGTTTCCAAATGTATCCTGTTACCACTCCAAGAACATTTTCACAAAGAAATCAATATTAAACATTACTTATACCGCTTTTCCGAACTAGTTTAAATATTTAAATGCCGGATTGTGTCATCCCTTCATCAGAGAGAAGAACAGAGAGAGGGAGAGAGGGAGCGTGTCTCATCACTTTCTGCGCTCAGGCGCAGGAGGTGTGTTTTCTCGAGCGCGCTTCCTGAGGAGGTCGAGCTCTGGTCCTCTAAACCAATCAGACCAATAAACAGCTCATAAGCACTTCATGCATCGCAAATGAATATGCATAGACATAGTGATGAGTTTACACCTTGGTATAATATAAGATGTGCCAGAAATGAGCTCGAGATATCTTCTGGATCTGGTTGAGATGATGCAAAACCACATCTCTTATCAAACAGATGGTGAAGAGTAGAAAAACTGGTTGTCAAGAGCCCATCAGTTATAAACGGGGTCATGCAAGAAGCTCATCATTTGTGGTGTAGTGGCTAGCACTGTCGCCTCACAGCAAGAAGGTCCTGGGTTCGAGCCCAGCAGTTGGCGACGGCCTTTCTGTGTGGAGTTTGCATGTTCTCGCCGTGTCTGCCTGGGTTTCCTCCTGGTGCTCCGGTTTCCCCGACAGTCCAAAGGCATGCAGGTTAGGTTAACTGGTGACTCTAAATTGACCGTAGGTGTGAATGGTTGTTTGTCTGGGATAGGCTCCAGCTTGCCTGCAACCCTGTAGGACAGGATAAGATAATGGATGGAAACCTACTATTACCATTCTGAAATGCTATACCAGTACACCTTTTCTAATAAGGGTTGATTCTGAGCCAGTGCCGAATGTTTCAACAGGCAAAGAAAATTGGCTTGAGAGCAGCACCAACATGTTGCATGGTTTCAACCCATGAAGCATTTATGTCAAGAACTGGGGGCTTATCATGACCAACACGATCATTTTCTCCCTTGGCCAGCACTGTTGCCAGGTCCATGTCGACCCTATTGATCCACATGTCATATTAATTGGAGCATCATTTTACACCGGATGCCCATCCTGCCACAACCATCCCATTTCTGGGCTTGGGAAACAACCATTCACATCTGTGGTCAATTTCAAGTTGCCAGTTAACTTTGGACTGTGAGAGAAACCAGAGGAAACCCATGGAGAATATACAAACGCCACATAGAAAGGCCCCTCTAGGCCACTGGGCTCAAACCCAGAACCTTCAACAGTGCTAACCATTACACCACCATGCCACCCAATTACCATGACCAACAAGACCAACTAAAACATTCTGACCACCATTAAAAAAAAAAAAAAAAACAGAGCTAGTGTAGCACCTCGCCTGATTAATTAGTCCACCATTTTTGTTTTTCTTGTGCTTGCATTATCGTTCCTGTGAAAGCGTAAACCTATACAGTGACCTAATGATGTGGTTATTTGATGGCTTTCGAACCCGTCAAAAACCAGATTGGTTCTGAGAAGGTTCACAAGTTGAACCAAATTCAAACCAGCACTCGTACCAACCCAGAACTACCACCGAGTTCGCACTGGTGGAAAGAGGGTCGGAATCACATTCAAAAGTATGTATGTGCTATTTTAATCTTTAGTTGCTCACTCTCCTGTCACATTGCATTCGTGTTGGAGTTCAGCAATAAAAATGGATGCACATCGATATCAACTTCATCACTGAGTGATGAACATGAAAATATGGGCAAAACATTTCCTGAAGATGGTGATGGTGATGACGATGGTGACAATTAGTAGAAATCCAAATGGCAAGGCCTGGGGTTGCAAATAGTTCATAAAATCTATTGAGGGTCATTTACCCAAAACATTTGCAAACCCGTGCGAAAGGGACTGTTGAAAGTATCATTAGCAAAATAAGTAGCCTGGAGTGTACATTAGATTATTAAAAAAGAGGACATTATCTGTTCAGTGCACCCTTTTTCTTCCAAGTAAGGGTTCCAACCAGAACCCTTGAAGAAAGCTATAACTGGTAACCATCCAAACAATCTTTTGGGAACGCTTGTGTAAGAAAGTAATATTGATCAAAATGAATTATGAGGTGATAATTCAACAGCAGTTGAATTGATCTGCATGGGGTTTATTCCTAGTCCTGCAGTTTCCTTCCATCTTCCAAAAGCAGTCTGTTTGGGATTGGCTGTGATCAATTGCTCCAAGGTGTGGGTGAGTGTGTATAAATTGTATGTGTACATGAAGCCCTGTGACAGCCAGGCGTCCCATCCAGGTTGCATTCCCAACTCGTGCACATGTGAAACCGGGATACACTATGGATCCACCACGCCTGTGACCAGGATGGAGCACTTCCAGAAAGTTCCTTTATTAGTTCATTCATTCATCTGTAGTAATTTTTTATGCGTAGATCCAGAACCTATCCTGAGAACACTGGGTGTGAGCTGGGAATACACTCTTGATGGGATACCAGTCTATCTTGGGAGGTTCCTGTATTAAATTTGAAAAGCCGATATCACCGACAGAACAGGTAAAAAAAAAAAAAAAAAGTGGAGCCCAAAAGAAGCCAAATTACTAAATAATGTGCATAAACCATTAAATATGCTTTGATTCATACACATATGCTGTATTTCTGCTTCTTGACAGCTATAATATTCATCAAGTTAAGTTTAAACATGTTACATCTAAACATGAAAATAATGTTCCTTGGTTTAAGTCAACTATTGACAAAACAGCTTCTAAAAACAGTTTAGACGCCAAGCACTACCAAGCAGTTTTCCCAGCTGGTCATCTGTTGCCTGATTGGAGGAAAGTAACTCTTTAAAAGCCTCTCTCCATAACAGGAAACTGCTCTCCCTGTTTCCTGCACAACAGGCGACACTTCCTTAGCAACTCCTGGACAAAGATGTTGATGTTAACCCTTCAACTTCTCACTGAGCTAAAGAGATGGATTGCAAGTGTGACTGCACTTGTGACATTCTTGTCACTCAAATGTAAAAAGTTTACATTTAAAATGTGAAAAGGCTCAGAAATCAAGTTATAGTAAAATAATCTTTGGGATGGATATGGCTGTATATTGGTGGCTCCGAGATTAAGGTTCTGGTTTACTGCTTGGAAGGTTGAGAGCTCAAATCCCAGCACTTCCATCGTCCTTGAGCAAGACCCATAACCCTCAGCCATGCCATAAGAGGTTTCACACCAATTTCCTTTGAAAGTCTTTTGTTCATTTGTGCACTATTTTAATAAGAACACCTGTACCCCTGCTTATTCATCAAGCTGTTTTCATTGGCTGAGTTATCCAATCAACCAATCACAGGGCAGCAATGCAATGCATACTGTCATGCAGATACAAGTCAAGAGCTTCAGTTAATGTTCACATCAAACATTGGAATGGGGGGAAAGTGTGATCTCAGTGACATTGACCGTGACATGGTTGCTGGTGCCAGATAGGCTGTTTTGAATATTTCAGAAACTGCTGATAGCCTGGAATTTTCACATACAGCAATCTTGAAAGGATATACAAAATGGTGCAGAAAACAAAAACCATCCAGTGAGCAGGAGTTCTGCAGGCGGAAATACTTTGTTGATGAGGGAGGTAAGAGGAGAATGGCCAGACGGGTTCGGTCTGACAGGAAGTCCATCCATTATCCGTAACCGCTTATCCTGTGCAGGGTCGCAGGCCAGCTGGAGCCTATCCCAGCTGACTATGGGCGAGAGGTAGGGTCCACCCTGGAGAAGTTGCCAGATCATCACAGAGACAAACAACCATTCACACTCATGGTCAATTTAGAGCCACCAATTAGCCTAACCTGCATACCTTTGGACTGTGGGGGAAACCAGAGTACCTGGAGGAAACCCATGCAGGCATGAGGAGAACACGCAAACTCCAAACAGAAAGGTTCCCGTCGGCCACTGGGCTCGAACCCAGAACCTTCTTGCTGTGAGGCGACAGTGCTAACCACTACACCACCGTGCCGCCTGACAGGAAGTCAAATAACTCAAATAACCACTCTGTGCATTCATGTTGATCAGAAAAGCATTTCAGAATGCACAACATGTCAAACCTTGAGGTGAATAGGCTGCTAAAGCACAAGAAAAAGAACTTTAATTAAAAGAAGATGCATTTGGTGTTACTAATGTCTTCTTTTTTAGTCGTAAAAATACACCAAAAACTATTTATTTGGCTTAAGGAATAAAACATGATGGGGTGCCAACAACTGGGCGGGGTGATATGAAGTGTCTTCTTCTTCAGTTTTCCAATGTTAGGCTTTTTTTTTTTTAAATACCACATCCATTCACATACTTTTTAATCCATTTATAGTAACATTATAAGAACTAACTGATTTTCCTGTGTCCTGTGTATGTTGCTACTCCAGAAACAATAATACCCAAGAACAAGTGCATTCATATACAGTAAACCGTGCAACTGGAATTATTGTCAGTACTGCTATTATAGAAAATTAATCAACACCTTCTTACCAATTTGATTAGAGAATATAACAACGCTGTGGCATAATGATACTTATTACACATTATCGTCTCATATTAACTTCTACTCGGACAGATTTCCACCTTGCAAGCCATCTGCATGAATCTGATTTTACAGTGTCTCTTGTTTTATTTTTTTTCCCAAAAGCACCACCAGCTGTGCGTCTGCACGCTTGATAAAGGGCAGATTGTAGGCCCAAACGCCGAGAGAGAAGAGCTGTCAGTTGAACGTATCTTCACTTTGGCAGCTCATATTATAGATTTAGCATTAGAAACATTAGGGGGTAGACGCTATGGGACACCACTTTTTCTGGGGGTTTTTTTGCCCTCATTTTTATGCTCTGTATCTTTTCCTGTTGTGCCAAAGTGCCATCTCGTGTGTGCTCTCTCTCTCTCTCTCTCCTTTGCAAGTTGTGGAAGGTCAAACATAACTCCTGAGCAGTGTGATTCCAATAAATCAGCGTGGAGAAAATCTTCTCGTTCTGCCTGCTTAACAGTCTATGGACCATGAAACCATGCATTAAACATGCTATATATTCAGTGAACCAATTACTTCCTGCTACCCAGATATAAATGTTTGATTTCTGTGGGCCTGAGCAGAACTTGTTTCTTATATATTTGTCTTCTGTTTTGCAATAACAGAATATATTTACATCTTGTATCACAGGCGGCTATACTGTAATTGCATTTCTCCTCTGGGAAATGCGATGCTAGGGAACTTTAACAACATTACCAATATTACTAAAACTTCTGAATCATTGCATCAGTCTTGCAGGATTTACATCAACCATTTTATTTAAAATAGACAGAATAAAAGGTGTAATATTCCAGACTGGAAAGATGGCATGTCGATATTTCTGGGGAAAACGGTTCACCATCCATCCAGGCTGGTCAGATTTTCAATTGCGTCAGTAGGCCATTTTCAGCTGCTGTACCACCTCTTTGTTTGCGAGGCTAAAGATAACGTGCGGCTGGCATTTCGCCCTGCCATTTGTGGCTTTCAGTGGAAAGAATTCAGAGACACTGAATTTGACCCTTTTGGCTTTTTTTATCGCACAAATATGTTTTTCTTTCTGAAGCGGGCATCGGAAAACAAGAGCTCTGTTTATGAGCATTGTAACGCAAAGGCTAAAGCCTGCGGCTGGAAGAATAGCGGCGAGTTGTAAATAAGCGTCCAGATGTGATACGAGAACATTACTGACGAAAACATGTTTTTAGACCTGACAACATAAATATCCTTGACCATTGCGGTTGTTGTTGTGAATTGTAACACCCCTACACCCCAGACCCCCCTCCAGCCCACCTGGGCTGTGTGTATATGCAAGAAAGACTGACTCAGGAAAAACATGTCAGAAACCAGCCACACACTCTCACACACACAGTACTGACCCAAACAGGAAACTGATTGGGGAAAAGGGGTCAGCGACTTGTTCCCAGACCCCAGAAGTAAAGCATTGCCTCATGTTTCATGAGACCTGCCTTAAAAAAAGACCAGCAGGATTGTTTTTATCCTGCAGGAGACATCATATTAGTATTTTTCTCACTCAGTGTTGGCCATTGTCACCAGATGCTTGGGTCAGTTCTGAGGTAATGTTTTTCTCACCGGGTGACTCTTCCATATTTTTATGCGCACCATTTACTTTGATGATTTTTTTAAGAAGAAGAAGAAGAAGCAGAGATCTGTAATGCTGTTGCGTCGCTTAGTATTAACTCTGTGCTAGGAAGTAATGGAGATACAGTATAATGTTTCAGAAACCAAGTAACTCGGTAACAGGCTTGACGTTACTTCTATATAATCAGCACTAACTACAGTATAGCCAATCAAATGGACTGAGAAAGTTTCAAATGAGAGGGTTTTGTGCACAACTGATAGACCACGGAACCTATCAGAGAAAATCATGAAGATGAAAGTTGCATATAATGGACACGCCACACAAGGAAACAACATCTTAGCAGCTTTATTATACGGAAAGATAGAAGGAAAGAAAGGTAGGAGAAGGCAAGAAATAACATGGCTGGATAATATTAAGGATCGGACAAAGATGGGCAAGATTCAAGATGTGGTAGATAAATGTCGGGACTGAGAAGCTTGGAGAGAAATAGTCCGCCAACTGGAAATTCCAGATGTGACTTAACGACGACGACGATGACAATATAATCAGTCCCGAATCAGTTCTGAGCGTAAAACGCTGGAAGAAAACAACCCTCAGACTTAACGACAAACGTGCACAATACCATTTTGCTATGAAACGTAGAAACAGCAAGGAATGACCAGACATGAATTAAGATCTAAGAGTAAACAAGTGAACACAATAGGTAACAGGACGGGGCGGAGACAGGAGCAAAAGCAAAACAAACAAGAAAGGGCATTCATGTCCACTGGGATCATTACACTCAAAAAATGCTTGTCTTAGGATGAGACAATGAGAAAATCATACAGATTCGAGAAGAATTCAAGAAAGAAATCGGACACACACGACAGACGGAGATTGGATTCAAAAAGCTATAGTATTCCTTTCAAGGTTGTGGAGAATGAGAGGGAGAAAGAGAGAATGGGACAGAGTGAGTGTGTTTGAACGGTGGAGAAAATCCAGTGTCAGCAATCTCAAACATTTCTCGCATGGCTCAAACACAGGAACACCCTCACACCTTCTCCTCGTCCTGGTCTCCCAGGTGACAGAGAGAGTCAGCACTTCATTAAAAAGAAAAAAAAAAGCAAATAAAGACTCTATTCTCAGCAGAGCTTTGGGAGCTGATCAATACGTTACTGTCAGCCTGCAACACAGCAGTGTCCATAGCCTCTGAGGCAATATCGCTATATACACCATACTATACTATACTACACTATAGTGTATATACAATGCAGGTGTTGTGTATTCTGTAAGACAGTCTGAAACATAGACAGTGAAAGTTCCTGAGCAATGGTATTAATTCATGACTTAATTACTTAAACCACAGTATTTTGAATTCTCAAATCTGATTGGTCAGAATGTACTGAATAATCGACTGTCACCTCAATTCTGACAGTAATGCTGGCTATAATTCAAATCCAAGGTTATTTTTTATTTTTTATTTTTTTTAAGGACACATTGTTAAACATTTATTGAAGGAAACTCCACTGTCAGCTTTTCTGCCATGAGAAAGTCTTCAGGACCGAGGAATTTGCGTTGGGAACACGTCAGCCTGCCATTTTTACTTTTGCGTCTTATTAACTTCAAGAGAGTGAAAAAAAAGACAGGCTGGTGAGAGAACGACAAGTGAAGAAGAATAAAACACTTTGTGATGTGCTGTTATTGGAAAATAATCCACTTTCGGATGATAACGGTCACTGTGTTTCAGAATACCATCGTGTTGTGTTTTATTACTGGGTGGCACAGTGGTGTAGTGGTTAGCATCACAGCAAGAAGGTTCTGGGTTTGAGCCCAGTGGCTGACGGAGAGCTTTCTGTGTGGAGTTTGCATGTTCTCCCCGTGTCTGCATGGGTTTCCTCAGGGTGCTCCGGTTTTCCCCACAGTCCAAAGACATGCAGGTTAGGCTAACATGGGGCGGCCTTGGGCTGAAGTGCCCTTGAGCAAGGCACCTAACCTCCAACTGCTCCCCGGGCGCTGTTAGCATAGCTGTTCACTGCTCTGGGTATGCGTACAGTATGTGTTCATTGCTCACTTGTGTGTGTTCACTGCTTCAGATGGGTTAAATGCAGAGGACGAATTTCACTGAACTTGAGTGTGCATGTCACTAATAAAGGCTTATTCTTATTATTATCATTCATTCATTCATGTGGTTTGGCTCTGAGCATAACTTTTTTTCAGTTTGCCTGAATTGTTTAATGGAACTGAGGTCAAACAAAATCGCTTTCTTATTCTTCTGGCTGCTCCTGTTAGTGGTCGCCACAGTGACATTTGATATTTGATTTGGCAGAGTTTTTACACCGGACGCCCCTCCTGATGCAACCCTCCCAAATCTATCTGGGCTTGGGACTGGCACTAAGTCTGCACTGCACTGTTAGAAATAGGGGTACAGTCGGAGTCAATTTCTGTCCCCCAAGATACAATCTACACTCATGTACCCCCTAGGGCTCATTAATAGTACTTACGGTAACTATGTGTACCTTCTTAGGGACAAAAAATAACATTTTTGCTCCTAAGCAGTATCTAAAGGGTACAAATAAGTACCTTAGAGGGTACTGCCCCAGTGACAAGCTGTTGTACCATGAAAGGTAAAATAATGTACCATATTTTCTGAGAATGTGACTTGTGCAACCCTGGTGGCCGGGTATTTTTACTGAACTTGTATGTCTTTGAACTGTGGGGGAAACCAGAGCAACCAAAGGAAACCCACGCAGACATGGGAAGAACATTCAAACTCCACACAGAAAGGCCTCCGTTGGCTGAGAGGTTCAAACCTGAAACCTTCTTGCTGTGAGGTAACAGTGCTATACTCTCAGAAAATAAAGTACATTATTGTTCCTTTAGGGATACAACGGCTTGTCACTGGGGCAGTTCCTTTTAAAGTACCTATTTGCACCCTTTATATGTACACTTTTGACCCTAAAAAAGATAGACATAGTTACCTTGAGGTCCAATAATGAGCTCTAGGGGGTACATTAGTGTAGACTGTACCTTGGGGGACAGAAATGGACTCCTACTGTACCCCTATTTCTGACAGTGAACCACTGCGCCACCGTGCTGCCCGTCAAACAAAGTAGCCAAACCTCGCAAATTATAGTCGTTAGCTAAAATCTGAATGAGTTAAATTAGCTAACAAGCCTTTGAGTAATGCTAGATGATATGTACACAAGCTAGCAACAGTTATACTGATGCTTTAGGACGTTAAAGGAGAACTGAAGACATTTTTAAACTTGCTTTATTTCTTAATTAACGTGCTATTCAATTACGTTTAACCTTATATCGTGACTCGCATTGGCAAATAATCGCAATTAAATATTATACTTATCGGCCTATTCGGTTTTTAGCCATGTTGAATTTAGTTCGTTTGGTCTAAGGCAGGCGTCGCTTATCCAGGCGATCTTCACGAGACTTGTGCGAGACTTTGAAACGTGAAGTGTCAGTGCTGCCATTTTGAAAATTGTTTACACAGCAGCCAGATCGCTATATCATTCCAATTTAGATTAATTTTGAGATTTGCCAGCTTCATCAGTGATGGAGATTATTCCATATGACTTCAAACCACCGTTGAGCAGAGAAGATTTGGAAAGACGACAGGATAAGGATTAGTCCGTCACGCTGGTTTTAGATGGATGGATGGATGGATAGATGGATGGATAGATGGATACTTTATTAGTCCCAGAGGGAAATTCAAGGTATCCAATAACATTTCCGGATTGCACAAGATCAATACAAAAACTAAATAGCATTATATGTATAAAAAACTAAAATACAAAAGACCAAAAGAAATAAAACATTACCAATAAGAGCAAGTAATAGAATATACAACTCTCCATGTGGGAGGTAGTGCAGCTGGCAGTAACCAGTCACAGTGCAAATAAGAGTGTAATGAGCAGTGCAAATACTTTGTGGACAGTTACATACATGTGC
>JAOANJ010000019.1:33990904-34001160 GCA_026413345.1 Ariopsis seemanni
TTCGTGCAGCATGATGAATAAAATGCTTCCAGATTTTTTTTTTTAAATAATACTTTATTCTTTTTTATTTACAATTTCCGCTGTGAAGTCATCCCGTCATCCAATCAGATCCTTTTTTTTTTTTCCTACACTGCTTGTTTGTAGCTCAAGTCCGTTTAAAGTGACTCTCAGGTCTGGACTCTGGTTGATTCTTCAGGCGTCTGTAAGCAGCCCGTGTTGTTTTCGTGCAGCTTCCGCACATGCTTTTTCAAATCAAAGTTCCGACAGAAGCCTTTTCCGCACGTCCCACACGTGAACGGCTTCTTGTCGTTGTGCGTGTGCATGTGGAAGGTCAAGTTGTAGATCTGATGGAAGGCTTTGCTGCAGATCGTGCACTTGAACTGTTTCTCGCCGCTGTGCGTCAGTTTGTGGTTTTTGTAATTGCCTAAAGAAAAAAAAAAAAAAGGGTATAATTGAATGCAAAAAAAAAATCAAAAATCAAGCATCTGAAGAAAGGGTTGGTTTTTTTTTTTCTTAATCACTGCTTTGCATGCTGAAGTCAAGAAGTTGTCAAACTCGCTCACGATCAAACCCTTACACAGCCTGAAACTGTCAGATTATAAAGCACAAAAGCTTTGCGCCTTGACCCATAAAAAATCCGCAAATTCTTTTTAGCATTAAGTGACAGTTCATATTTCCATCCAAGCCCGTACGTGTGCGTGTTCCTGCTGTTCTCTGAGCTGAAAAGTTTGCCTTCTTACCTTTTTGGTGAAACCCTTTTCCGCAAAACTCGCACACGAACGGTTTGTACCCGGCATGGATGCGCACGTGCGTGTTTAACGTCGAGCTCCGGTTGAACGCTTTTCCGCACTGGGTGCATTTATGAGGTTTTTCCTGTGAACAGGTTGGTATGACTGGTTTTACTGGAGTGCACGTTTTAAGCATTTTAGTGCAAAACATGCGCTATGCTGTCTCTCAATAATAATAATAATAATAATAATAATAATAATAATAATAATAATAATAATAAGTGCAACACTGACGTGTTTTGCCAGCACTCACTTGTGTGTGTATAATTTTATGCCGACACAGTGTGCTGGCCTGCCGGAAGCCTTTCCCGCACACTTTGCACACGAACGGTCTGGCCCCCGTGTGCACCGGCATGTGGCGCGTGAGGTTGTAGTGCGCATTAAACACCTATGAAGGAAAAAAAAAAGACATGCACTGATTTTAGTCTTGAGAAACAGAAAGAAAGATTGAGCAGTCTGTGAGATCATGGTGCTCAAGAACATTTTGTGTGTGGAATTGTGTTTATGCACACTCTAAAAAATAAAGGTGGTTCTTCAAATCTCTGGACGGTTCCATGGAGAGTCAAAACTCTGTGAAGAACCATTACATTATGCGAAATTGTTGCATGAATGGCATCGCATGAAGAACCGGTACTGGCCTGATTATTTTTTAGAGTGTAAATGTGCATCATTATTTCATAACGAAGAGAGCAACAAAAAAAAAAAGAAGAAGATTGAATTGACACTTTTGATGCGTAAATAATTCTTTGATGGATTGCACTGTTCTTGTTGGAATAGCGTATATTTTCCGAATAATTTACCTTTCCACAAACTTCGCATGTGAAGTTCTTGGGTTTCCCGTCCGCCGGACAGGTATTCGCCTTGCTGTGCACTTTGGCGCTGTTCTTCTCAGAACCCAGCCCGTGGTTCTCCTTCATGAGATGGTCCAGCTGTCCGGGCAGACGCTCTTTATGTGGATACTGCGGCGTGGGCACTTTCTCAACCAGTTTTGCGCTCTCGAGCAGCAGCAGCTTCTGGTGCGCAGTCATCGCTTGGGCCTGCGAACTGGCGACCACTGAAGAAAGCAGATGTCCACTGAGCAGCTCGGGTTGGTGATACGCAGCATCCAGGTAATTGAAATAGTACAAAGATGCGTTGGCTGGCATGGTCATTGCTTGATGGATAACTTGAGGTTTGATCACCCTGCTCCCTGGCAGCAAGTCCGTTTTAGTGCACGCGCCACAGCTGGATTTGCACGCCGCCGCAGCTGCCGAGGCGCACAGCGCACCCCGGAAATTGGCTCTCCAAAATTCAGAGTAGTTCACCAGAGCTTTGGCGTGGAGGTCGTAGGCAAAAGGTTGGATGGGAATCATACAAGGGACTGGCGCGCACAAACCCGTCGTCCTTTTCCCTTCAGTGTTGTCCGGTCCTCTGCGCTCCTCTGTCGTCTTGGACATGATCCTATCGATGGAGAAAGCCAAGGGTTTTGGAGAGGACTCGACCGCGCTCCTGGGCTCGAGTCTCGGGCAGGACATGACCGTGTCCAGGGGCAAAGAGCTCGCCATTGCTTCTCCTTCTTCTTCTTTTTTTTCCCCCCTGCCTAACTTGGTATGAGCAGCGTCCTTCACCGGTGTGTCTCCTGCTGGAAGCCAGAGAATCAGAGACACTACATCAGTTTTAATAAGCACCTCGCTTTCACAGTGTCACCCCTTCTCCCCCTTCCCTCCTCCCATTTACATTCAAATGACCATCTCGGGAACAATAGCATCCAGGGGTAGCAGATTAATGCTCATTAACTAGTACACACAAAATTAACAGGACATTACAGAGCTCGTTAAGGAAAGAATAAGACAGAACTTCCCCCTCCGATGCCAAGTTCAGTCGTGGAAAACGCACAGCCAGGAAAGGGGGAAAAAAAAAAAGGTGATGATGTAGTTTACCTTCTCCCCCCCCCCCTCCCTGACAGCAAGTGGTGTATTCACTGCTAACTGCGCTCTGTCATACACTTTCTGATGAGCTCCTTTCTCTCAGGGTGACACAGAAAAGCCATCACCATCTCCATCTCCATCACCATCTCCATCTCCTGTCCCTTCTGCTATACCGCCCATTTATACGCAGCCATGGGGGTGGCAATGTTCTGCAGGACAAAGAGTACAGATTATTAGTTATAGTTATGTGTCTGGGCCCAAATTTGCACTTACATTCCACGTACTGCATGTTTGCATAACTTTTTTATATGTGCGTAAAAAACAGCCTCGTGTTTTATTCTTTTTATTCTAACACATGAAAGAGATGCATCTGGACATGAAGATTTTTACACTCCCAGAAATAAAGGTTGTATCATCAAGGGTACTTTTTATTATTTTTTTATTTTTTTTATTTATTTATACCTCTTAAGGTGCTTAAGAACTTTTTAATTAGATATAAATTAGAGATACAATCTGATTTTTTTTTTTTCTTTAAACGTGTTATAGTCACATCTCCAGATAAGAGCTTTAGTGCAGGGTTTCTCAGAGTTTTTAAAGATGAACTGATGTTGAAGTTTTTATATTTTAAAGCCTGTTTTGATTGTTTTATTGACGTGTATGTTTTCCCCCACGCCAGACAGATTGTTAAGGTTTCTGAGCTGTGTGTGTGTGAACTCATTTAAAGTCAAACTTTTTCTTTTCTTTCTTGCCTCCGACTTGTTTCAGTTTTTCATCTCCACTCTTTCATCCTCGCCATTTCCAATGGCATTTCCAGGCCCGTTGATACTTTGCTATTTGTATAATGAACAAGGTCCAGTTTCCACCTGTTTAAGGAGTAAATTGTGAGAGCAGAGCCTCCCTCGGATCCTATTAAACGTTTTTTTTCCCCTCCTTGGTCCATTCACAAGAGCCAATTTTGCAGTGCGATTCAGAGCTCAGACTCGGGAGAGGGGGAAAGGAGAAAAAAAAGAAGCAGCAGCTCTTTCACTTTTCGCCACTAAAGCACTGCGTGGAACCTGGTTTTGTGGTGTTGTTTTTTTTTTTTCTCCTGCGAAATAAAAGAAGGGATTAAAGGAGGAAAGAAAAGGCTCTGCTTGAGCAGAGGTATAGCAAGCAAATAAAAAGAGGCCCTTAAAAAAAGCGGTGCGTAAAGAAGAGAAAAGTTCGCTGGAATCCAGAGTTTTGTGCGCTCTCTCTCTCTCTCTCTCGCTCCACTGGCCAGTCCCCCCTGTCGTGTTTTCTTCCTGAGGCCCAGCGTGAATTCATTTGTTTGCAGACGATTTTACCTGAGACTCAAAACAAATTGTTCCCCCAAAATCCCTCCAGAATTAAAGCAGCGCGCTTTTCCGTTCCAGACTGCGCCTCCCGCATTGATGATTATGATTTTTATTTTTTTTTTAAACTTCAGAAATTCTTCCAATGCTTTCAGATCTAACATGTCAGCGTCTTGGTTGAATTTTAGCAGTGATGTCGAGAGGAAAATATTTTCATGAGTTTGATTTCCAGCCCAGTTTTGCAAAGTCGCTGCGACTTTTGCGTCTTTCTGTCAAGTCAGTTTTGATTCTTGAGCATCAAGAATTTTCTTCTTCTATGAGGAAGAAATCCAAGAAGAGACTTTTTTGGGATGGATTTAATTTATGTCGGTGCCATAATTTATAATTTTCCTCCACAAACATAAAAGTAGGCTATATGAAATGAAGATTTGTGTGTGTGTGTGTGTGTGTGTGTGTGTGTGTGACAAAGAAGAACTCCTTCCATTTTAATAAAGAAGTAAAATGTGTCTGTAAGATGAGTTGAGTGAACAGTGAACTCTGAAATATTATTAGATGTTATCATGGAGGCTCCCATGAGTTTAAAGAAAGAAAGAAAGCAAGAAAAGTCAGATGTGTGATACCAGGATTTGCCCAGTGTGTTTCATGCATGGTGTGTGTGTGTGTGTGAGAGAGAGAGAGAGAGTATGATTGAATGAGGTCGCACCTGCAGCCTTTAAGCGGCCTCCTCTCACTGCACTCATATGCTAATGATCCGCCTCTAATTTGAGTTTATTCAGACGCAATTACCAGCTTGTCCACACAATAAACATTGACCCTATTGCTGTAAACTGGGCTCAGCACTCAGTGTTAACACCAGCTAACACACACAGCAGCATTTACAACACAAAAACTGTTTATATGATAAAGGTGCGTTTATTTAAGGGGAGGAAATTATGTTTCAAAAGCCATTCAGATAGAACATGGTGCATCCCTTTTCAGTGGCTGGATGTTTGTTTGTTTATTTATTTTAGAGTGATCTTGAGTATTAGAGCACGATCTGAAATTTATAGAATGTATTATTATTATTATTATTATTATTATTATTATTAGGCGTTTTAAAGATACCAAATTACTTCACTGTCCTTCAAGATCTTCAGTACACCAGGTTTTTAAAAACATGCATCCTATTATTTCATTTTACATTTGATATTTATTAAAGGTCTGATTATACTGTACAGTCTTGCAAAGAAATGCTGTTTAAAATGACACGTTTCTACATCGAAACAAAGTCAGTTTTAGTGTGATGATCTTTTGATGTAAAATAAAATAAAATGGTAGTTTCAGGTCCAGCGAGTGCAGTTTTATAAAGAAATCAGCTGTAGGTTTTACTGAGCATCTTACAGAACCAGCCGCAGTTCTTTTGGACACTTTGACTGTCAGACTTTTGCACCAAAACCTGGTCATCTTTCTTAAGATTGCGTTTTTGGGTCCGGAAAGTGTAATATGTCGTGGTTAGCACTGTTGTGTCACAGCAAGAAGGTTCCAGGTTCGAGCCCGGTGGCTGACAGGGGCGTTTCTGTGTAGAGTTTGCACGTTCTTGCCATGTCTGTGTGGGTTTCCTCCGGGTGCTCCGGTTTCCTCCACAGTCCAAAGACATGCAGGTTAGGATAATTGGTGGCTCTAAATTGGCCATAGGTGTGAGTGTGAATGGTTGTTTGTCTCTATGTGTCAGCCCTGCAATGACCTGGCGACTTGTTTAGGGTGTACCCCACCTCTTGCCCATAGTCAGCTGGGATAGGCTCCAGCTTGCCTGCACAGGCTAAGCAGTTACGGATAATGGATGGACGGATGAAAAACAACACAAGACCACATGAGATGAATGAGATGTTCTTTATCTATGATCTGATCATCAAAACATGGGAGAGGAATTGTACAACATTCAGGATATGTTCACAAATATGTTCTCACCTATGGCTCGTAAGAGATACCTGGTGTGTGTGTGTGTGTGTACAGTGGTGTGTATGTGGTGGTGTGTGGGAAGTAACTTTCAGTTGCAGGAAGGACAGAGGCATCTTTTCAGCAGAAATGAGAATTCGCCTGTGGTGAAGTGACTTTGTTAATTGCGTACATAAATACGCATACCCGTTCAGTACAAATTGCAACGTAAGGTGCTTTCGTTTTGACACCACGCACTGTTTCATTGCTTCAGAAATCAAAAGCGAAGCATCTACTCTCAGCAGCTCATTACAACGAGCCAATCTGTCCCAGGTCAATTTTGAAAAGGCCCACGAGAGGCGGCAGTTTTTCACGAATGCTTACATATCGGTATTTCACGGCAGCATATGCTTCTTTTTTAATAACTAAAAGCTCACTCGTCTTCTCCTTCAGCCGTCAGTGCTGAACTCTAAACAAAGTGCACGTCTGTTGCAAACTCTAAAGCAGTACACACCTAGCTCCATTTCTTCTTGGGAATATTTTAGAGGCAGTATATGGATGTATTGCTTATTATATAAGCTGTAGTATAAATCCTTCTCCACTGGACGAATGAACACCAATACAAGGGAACGAGCAGAGTGAATCGAGCTGACAGAAAGGCTCCAGTCACTCAAATAAGCATTCTGTACAACCGTGCTGAGCAGAAAAGCACCTCAGAATACATGATATATAATACACTATCAATCTTGATTTCTGCTACAGATGGCAGGGTCAGAATTTGCATCAACAGAATGAATCCATGGATCTGATCTACAAGCTGTCAGTTCAGGCTGGTGGGGGTAGTGTAATGGTGTGGGGAAGGTTTTCTCGGAACACTTTGCACATGTTTAATACCAGTCAAACAGCATGGAAATATCATAGCTTAATGTTAAAATACTGGAAGAATGATGTAATACAAAACCACCTCAAGCTAGAACAATGGCGTGTGTCAGTTGGATTGAATGACAGGTGAGTAGACACGCCTCTTTTTTCCTGATTGGTTGGATGTTAATGGTAACAAGTCAGAATAAAAAATGTTGCCTTTGAGCACAGCTGCTAGAATGTGAAAGCAAGAAAGTTTATAGGAATACAAAGAGAAAATACACACACACACACACACACACACACACGGTAATACGTATACACACACTTCCTGACACTTATAAAGATTCAGTCCCCCATAATCCTGAGCCGCATGCCATCAGTGTCACTCAGTGTCACTCATTTGACATTTTCTACCATTTTGTGTGTGTGGGGGGGGGAAACGACACCATCATGACTGACAAGCTTGCTTCCTACTGCCATCTTTGCACATCGGAAAGAAGTATTAGCCCAAGTTAAGGGGTTGCACATATCTAGTATGGCACATGTGGTGAACGAATTAAAGAATAAACAAACAAACAAATAAATAAAAGAAAATGTCATCAGTTCAAGATTTAAAAGTGTGAGCTGCTAAAAACACAAGGCCAGTTTCACATCATGCAGTTGTGTGTGTGTGTGTGTGTGTGTGAGAGAGAGAGAGAGATTTGTGATGACTGGATAGAACTGAGTACCTGAGCCTAATAGGTAACCAAATCCCTAACCGACCACACACACACACACACACACACCACAGATGGCTTGACTGAGGTTCACCGAAGGTCAAATAGTGTGTAAACTCCCTGCTGACATCTCTTTTTGACTGTCAGGCTTTGTGTGTGTGTGTGTGTGTGTGTGTGTGTGATCGACACACATTGAAAAATCTGAAGTTGACATTTTAATTGGCTGTTCTTCCTTGCAGTGACACGTACAGCACAAATCAGACCTCACAATCCATCACCTTCACACACACACATACACACACACACAGAGGTCATTTTTCCTCATTACTACAAAATACAGCTGTAACGTCATGTTTCGAAATGGCATTCTGCAGGTGTGTGTGTGTGTGTGTGTGTGTGTGTGTGTGTGTGTGTGTGTGTGCAGGAAAAAAAGAGCTTGTTATTAATGAGAACTCCAGCTCAATTGTGAAATTTGAAATTGTGTGTCTCTAAGAAAAGCTTTTTCCAGAAGTCTATAGCGAGCTGTCTGCGGCCCCTACATCTCTCTTCTTCTGTCTCTTTCATCACCGCTTCCTCTCTCACTCTCTCTCTCTCTCCACCTGTCTGTCGTTCTCTGTTTCTCTCCATCAAGGCATTGCTCAGCACAATGAGGTTGTCAGTGCTGAGGGAAGAAGAGGGGGATATAGAGAGGGAAGAAGGGAAAGATGAACATGAGAGAGGAGATGAGGGAGGAGGGGACAGAGACAGGAGATGAAGAGCAGACGTCTCACTGGAATGAGGGATGAAAGCAGGATGGGAGTTATAGACAACGAAAACAAACAAGGCTGACGGCTTTCTGCGGCTATCTGCTATTAATCCGCTTAGGGCCAAGGGGCTCTCTCTCTGTGTGTGTGTGTGTGTGTGTGTGTGTGTGTGTGTGTGTGTGTGTGTGTGTGTGTGTGAGATGAGTTGATACACAGCTGTGTTTGTAATATTGCAAATATGATTTGCTTCCTTTGCAGTCTTGTAAAAAAAAAGTCTAATTAACTCTATCAGCAGATAGATAGATAGATAGATAGATAGATAGATAGATAGATAGATAGATAGATAGATAGATAGATAGATATACAGTACAGTGCAAAATGCACCAGTAAACAGTAAAGCAACTTACCTTGGAAGTGAGAGAGAGAGAGAGAGAGAGAGAGTCTCTCTCTGCATCACATGTCTGCGAAGGCACACGTTCCATCAGGCTTTCATTTTCTTCCATCATGGCTCCTTTCTGAAAAAAATGTGCTTTTTTTTCCATGAAGATATGGAACACAGCACTTTGCTTCATGAAAAAGAGATGTGCCCCAATTTACAGATCTCTCTCTCTCTCTCTCTCTCTCTCTCTTTCATACTACTCGTCCTTACCCCAGCCAACCTCCATCACTGCTGTCAAAACCTTCTGCTTCACAGGTTGGTCAATAACAGATTTACTCAGTCAGGCACATATACTTTAACCTAAGGATGACCCTGCACACACACACACACACACACACACATATTTTCAACGATTCTCACCCTGATCCCTCATCCTCCTGCGAAGCCCTAACTGCAAAATAATAATCCCAACCCTAATTCCTAATTTCAATTCCTGATTCTATACCATAATCCCCATCTCTAATCCCTGATCCTAAACAATGATCCTCCAACCCAAATCCCTAATTCCAAATCCTGATCCGAAACAATAATCCCCAACCCTAATCTCTAATTTAAATTCCTGATTCTATGCCATAATCTCCAACTCTAATCCCTAATATCAAACCCTGATCTTAAACAGTAATCCCCAACTCTAATTCCTAATTTCAATTTCTGATTCTATGCCATAATCCCTAAATTTAAATCCAACTTCTGATCCTAATCCATAGTTCCCAACCCTAATCCCTCAGCCCTAATCCCTAACATGTAAACTCTAATTCCAACAGTTCATCCTAAACCATAATCCCTGCCCCAATCCCTAATCCTAAAGCACTTCCATATCCCCATCCATATTCCTAAACTATAATCCTGAAACATAAATCCCTAATTCCAACTCCAAACCCTAAACCAGAATTACAACACTAAATTTCTTATTCAAATGACAATCCCCAACCATAATCCCGAATCCTGTTGTATAATAATCAAATCTAATTCCTAATTCCAAACCCAGTCCAAAGCCAAAATCTTCATGCAAATCTCTAATTCTAACCTGTGATCCTAAACAATAATCCCCAACCCTAATTCCTAATCCTAAATGACAATCCATAATCCTAAAATTTAATCTCTAAACTCAACTATTAATTGTCAGCCATAATCATCAGCCATATTCCATAATTCCAAACCCTTGTCCAATTCATAATCACAGACCCTAAATTCTGAATCCTAAACCACAATCCATAAACCTACATCTAATCCAAAACCTTAATTCCTAATCCCTAATCCTAAACCATAATCCCTAATGGTAATCCCTAATCCTAACGCACAATCCTCAAACATAATCCCATAATTCCAACTCAATCCAAAACCAAAAACATAAAACTCATTACAACCCTAATTCTAAAACATATTCCCTAATCCTAAAACTAATCTCTAGTTCCTACATCTAATCCTTCTCTGAAATTAATCTCTCAACTCCAACATCTATCCCTATTCCTAAATTTTGTTGTACCTCTTTTTTTCAAAGAATCAGTCCACAAAAGATAAATACACTTCCGTACACACACACACACACACACACACACACACACACACACA
>JAOANJ010000019.1:34058927-34073763 GCA_026413345.1 Ariopsis seemanni
TTGTGTTTACCAGAGGACCAGCCCCCCACTTAGCTATGTGCGAGGGCTACGGAAACGGAGATTGGCACTGCCCTGTGCGCCACATGGCGTGGGAAGGGACTTTTTTGACTTCCCTTGGGGAACAAAACTTAGTCCTTTGTTGATTTTCCTGCTGTAAGCAGTTTGTCGTGGAGGTTGGTCCTCTCTCACATTGTCACATTTCAGTTCTGTTTGATGTTTTGGTCGTCATGGTGGTTTTGACGGCAGGCCAGTTGAACTGCTACATCCTTGACGTTCTGGTTTACGATCAGGAACAAAAATCAGTGTGTGATTTGAGGTGGACAGCATCGTGTGCTTTTAATTGAGGTAAATGTAAGACTTTATTTTTGTCTACTTTAATCAGAATGAAGAATTTGAAGATTGACGACAGTATTTACTGAAAAAGTACGCAAGTTTACTTGGGAGGGGGGGATAAATAAATAAATAAAATTAAAAAAACACCTTGGCTACTTTGACCACCTCTGATGCAACCAGCAGCTGAAGCTATTTCTTTCTGTTTGTCCTCAGTGACTATTTTTATCATCCATAAGCCTGACGTCTAACCATCGCTAGACAGTCTAGTGCTTTTTTGTTTTAATAATGCCAAGATACAATAAGTCAAAATTTCATTTGACTAATATTGCAAACAAACAAATCCAACCTTTTTCTTGTTAGAATTGTGATTATTTCTTTAAAATCCTTCATTTTTTTTCCCACAGCAGGCCACGATTTCGTTTCAAAGTCTAATCCGATATACTTTTGAGTCATGGCTTCTTCAGGAATTCTCATTCCTGCACCTCCAGAAAATTCCAGAAACACCGTCGAAATATGGCTTTCGAGATTCAAGTCCATCCCAGTTACTGTCCTGAGTTACTGTCCTGACCCTGTATCGGCATGTGATTTCAGAAAAAAATGGCATTTCATTTCTTGTTTACAGCAGTGACAGCCTTATGTGTCTTATGTGCATAAGTTTGTGCACTCTTGTGACTGTACTGTATATACTGTACTTTTGTAGCGTGTGAATACACGTGAGACATGGCACATGTTTTGCATGAAGCTCACCTCTGCGTGATGCTCCTCGTTCTGCTGTAGCACCTCGATGACCAGCTCGGCCAGGCGGAGAGTGTCCTCCAGTTTTTTGGCAGGCGTAACTAAGCGGCCTACGTTCTCTGAGGCACAAG
Source organism: Ariopsis seemanni (assembly GCA_026413345.1). Classification (NCBI taxonomy): domain Eukaryota; kingdom Metazoa; phylum Chordata; class Actinopteri; order Siluriformes; family Ariidae; genus Ariopsis; species Ariopsis seemanni. Next base: position 34,060,127 of record JAOANJ010000019.1, read on the forward strand.
GGCAAAACTGTTAACTGTTAACTGGACGCAGACGTAGCAACCCCACACACACACACACGGGCCTAAAACCTTCCTTCTGTCTACTCTTATGTAACTGCAGCTATTGTACACTTGAGATTGCTGACTACATAAAAATAGAAAACGACAGAATTTTCACAATTAACATTTCATTAAAATCCTGACGATTCTCTAAAACACAAGCAGTGAGGTCTGTATCATCTAAAACTGCAATATGTATTAACCCTTTCATGCACAATGTCCGGTCTCTGGTATACTTGTCCAAATTCTCAACACAAAATCCCTAATTAATTAATTAAAACATGTTTTATGCCAGATGTACTCAAGTTAACATCTTCGTCATTTTACAAACATTTTAAAAACATTTTCGGCAGTCCGAAATTACATAAAGGTTGTCAGGACTGTTGCAATATTTCATTTAGAAAATAGATTTTTAGTCATGATCAATGATACAGAAGTTATATTTAGTAAAAAAAAAAGGGTTAAAATTATTAATATCAATTATTTTACAGAGTAAGTAAATAAAATATTTCAGAAAAGAAAATCAAAAAGAGAGAATATGTATTTTTCCATAATTTATGCAGAAAAGGGTTAATTTTATGACCAAGGCTCTTGTATTATTATTTTTTAAGCTGAATATCTAAAATCTAATGCTCTTTTCAGCAGTTTTAGACTTTGCTCTTTCCATAAAGTGATCATATTTTGTCAAAAAAGAAGAATGCAAGTGTAATGAGTCAAAATAAAGCAGAAAAAAAGTATGTTACAGTTATCATGCAGAATGCTCAGCACGTGCAGGAAGCTGTGCTCGCTAATCTCTTGGCCCTTACGTACATGTTTTTTTTTTAGTTTTTATTTTTAATCTTTGTCTCACTTCAACAAAAAAAAAAAAGAAAAAAATAATAAAGAAAGTTGGGGAGTGTTATGGTTAATATTAATGTTCCCTGATTATTATTATTTATATATATATATGGTTACACATAAGACACAGAGCTTTATGGGAGTGTTCCATCGAATGAAATCCAACGTCATGGAGATGGTGTTGCAAAGTAAACAGATGTTTATGAACACTGAGGTTAATGATGGATGGTTAACATGATAATAAGACCAGGGTATTGACTGAGAAGAGTGATTACGGAAACCTAACTGAGTGCACACTCGCTGGCCACTTTAATAGGAACACCTGTACAATCAGCCAATCAGGTGAAAGCAGCGCCACGCATCAACTCATGCAGATACAGATCGAGAGCTTCAGTTAATGTTCGCGTCAAACATCAGAACGAGAGAAAATATATATATATATATAATCTCTGGTGTCAGATTGGAGTATTTCAGAAACTCTTTGCTTTGGAAAAACATTTCCAATCTTCATCTGTCCAGTTTGGGGGAACATGTCCACTTGTAGCATCAGAGGCTTTGTTCTTGACTGACAGGAGTGGAACCCAACGTGATCTTCTGCTCTTGTAGTCCATCTGCTTCAAGGTTCGAAGTGTTGGGTTGCTTTTCAGCTTAACACAGTTGTAAAGAGTTGTTATTTGAGCTGCCAGAGCCTCCCTGTCTCTGAGCCACCAGTCGTTCCTTGGATTTTTTTTTTTTTTGCAACATTCTTTAGAGACTGTTGTGTGTGATAACCAAAGTAGATTTCTGAAACACTCAAACCAACCAAATGTGTCGCTAATATCGCATTTTCCTCCATTCTGATTTCTATTTTTTTGTGAGCATTAATTAACGCTCTCGACCTGCATCTGTAATGCTATTCTGCATCACGCTGCTGGATGAACTTCCTATTAAACTAGCTGGTGAGAGCATATTTATGTATCCAGCTCTTTTATGAGTGTGTTTTATGATCCAGTTCTGCTTGAATGAAATGAAATGAAATGAAATGAACAGAAACATCAGTTTTGAACACTGATAAGTCCTCACTCTTCTCAGCCAATGGGTCTCCATCACATAATACACTCGACACACTTCCAGCTTTCCAGTTAACCCTTTAACCGTCCACGTGGCCTGTTAAATCGCACTGAATTGACCTCTAGACTGAACCGCTTCTGGATTAAAGGGTTAAAACGAAAGCGAGATCCGCAGTACAAAACACCTTCAAACCTACTGCAGAAGAAATGCCTTGCTGTGCCAAATCAGGTATTTCACACACAACAGAGAGGAGTGATGAAGAAGCAGATTTCTCTCGGATCTACCTCCAGCATGAAGTGACTTGGATATGAACGATAAACAAAATGACCCAATTTGCAGATGGCGCAAAGGCATCTTCTTCTTTTTCTTCTTTTTTTTTAAGGAATGCACAGGAGATATGATTTAATTCTACACGTGTGATGTAGAATTAAATTGTTACAGCCTGGTTTTACTTAGTATATAATACAATGCTGTGAACAAGTATTGACCCCCAACCCCCCCGGCTGCTGTGCACTATTTTTGCTGAATTGTCAGACTGTATGTTTAGGACGAGACGTAATTTTAGACAAAGGGAACATGTTCAGATTTCACCAAACAAGGTTCTCTTTGACTATTATGACATTTTGTTTGGTTTTAGTTCTCGAACCATGAAGTGCAACAAATAAGAAGGGAAACCAAGTGGGGGCCAATACTTTTTTTCTTCATTTTTTAACAGCGCTGTAGCACTACTGTTTTCTCTAATCTAAGATAAGTTTTCATTACAAGGCTGTATGTGTTAAAGGGATGAAGCAGTAGTCATCACGGTTCGAGTCATTCCCTCTCTGCAGATACGATTTGAATCTTTTTTTTTTTTTTTTATTCTAGCGATTTTATTTTTAGCTGTAAACATTTAGAGCTAGCAGAAGTTAGCATAACGCCAAGTCTGGACAGGGAATGCTCTTTTTTTGAGTAATTAGTCAAACAAAAGGGTTCACCTGGATCCTTCTGATCCTTCTGAGATTTCTCAACTAGAGAACAAAGAGAATAAAAGAGAGAAGGAGGGGAGGAAAAGGGCAGAAGAAGGAGAAGAGAGAAAGTCAGCCGCCATTCCGTTTTTCTGAGGCTAAGGTCGGAGGATAAGAGAGACAGACAGCCAGAGAGGACAGACAGAATAACAGGGAAAGAGTAGAAAGACGTCTGCAAACAAAACTTGACCCGTTGTGCTTTTCAGAAGTGAGAATACAGAAAAGACATTGACCCTGAACCACATTAGTGTCCTGATGTGAGACAGACAGTGATATCGAACAGTAGACTGTGACGACACAGATTTAAAATAAAAAACAAAAAACAAGACACAACCGTAGTCATGGTTTGAAAAGACAGACAGACCCGACATAGTCATTTAAAAAAAAAAAAAATGACAAAAAACCTCCTAGATCTTTGAGTTCTCCTAGTTCGGTCCCCCAGTATGCAGGGTTCATACAGTACCTGACCTCTGTCGAAAAGCTTGTGACATGGCTGAGGTGCGAAGGAAGGAAGTCAAACAGAAGCAAAAGTAAAAATGCATTCAAATCGCAACAGACAGGAAATGCACAGCTCAGCAACAGGAACCAAAAAAAAGCTAACCGAGATAGTGCTGGAAGCTCCAAACAAACATGAGAGGATGATGAAAGTGGACTGACTGGCTGAATATTTGACGCTCGACTCAGCCAGACAAGGAGAGCGGGGTTTTTTTTTTTTTTTTTATAAAGGCAAGCAAAAAGAGTGACAGGATGTTATTGGTCAAGGGGTTGGAGTGTGGAAAAGTCAGGTGAGGTGCTGATAGTGATGAGGAAGGGCAGGAGAAAAGGCATGGACTGGTGGAGGATGAGGGCAGGTACTCACGAATGGTTAAATCCATCACTTGTGACGCCAAGCAGTAGACAGGATGCTCATACATTTCTCTCTTTTTCCCTACAAAAGAGGACCGGGCATGCAAGAGCAGGGGTCAGAGGAAAGACAGAGAGAGAGAGAGAGAGGAATTCTCCATGCATGTGTGTTAGAGGCTCTATGTGAGGTGTGGGAAGAAATTGGGATCTTTTCATTTAATACTGGTTTGAAAGAATACTGGTTTAAAGGAGGTGTTTTGCAAAAAAAAAAAAAATCATGCTATCTTGGATTTTATTTATACTTGGTAGAACTGATCTGGGAATTTGGAGTTGATCTTGCGATCTAAGAGTGCTTTTACACCTTGCCGAATTTGAATCAGAGCAAAATTTGATCCTTTGAGTTTGGTTTGTTCTGAACAAAACCAAAAAACAAAAAAGGTGAAGAAACCTTCACTCAGTGAACGGAGAAACCAAAACAATCACCCAAGCATGGAGAACACGGCTCAGTTTAGCAGGAAAAAAAAAGCTTCAACCCAAAACACAAGGCAGGTTTGATTCACTTCCTGCACTTGAGTTGATTCAGAGTCGAATCAGTTTCACGGTGTGATTATTGAACCACGCTAGAATTTGTTTGGACCAGGACCAAGACCATCCTGCTGAAGCACTCTTGGAGCAGTTTGTTTTCGTGATTTGATTTTGCTGTGTTCTCACCTGCCTAAGAACTAAGTGTTCTACACCAAGCAGATAAAACTCTACACATGTGAAAGCATCCTAGGTTCTACAGCTTCAGCATTTTTTTCACAAAAGGTTCCAAATAGAACCTCTTTCAGACTCCTTCCAAAGAACTCTTGAGGAACCTATTTTTAGGAGTGTAGATTCATTCAAATGGAAAATTCCCACCCACAGCAAGCAGCATAGTTGTTGCGTTCAAATCTTACTGATGGATTTGTGCTTTTGACCTGATGTCTTTGCCTTGAGAACACACTTGTTAAACAGCTGGGAAAGATGGACGCTGAGCATCAACTAGCCCATAATTTAGTTCAATACATCACCTTTATGGAAACTCTGATTTTAGAAATGAGATCAATTCGTTGAGAATGTCAACATTTTCCTCAGATATGGTGGTAAATTTACTAAGAAAATATTTCCTTTGACTAACATTTGACTTTGGTGTGTTCTTGCACTTGATAATCATCAGCATTGTCACAATTTGAATGCAGTATTTGAGCTGAGTGGGTGAGAATTGAGAACGATGGGCTGGATTCTTTCAACCAAGGCGATCATACACTGCTTGACCTTCTACCAGTCATTAAGACAATGTCGGGTTTAACAGTGTAAGTTTTAATAGTGTTAACTGGATTGTGTAGCTGGACTTAACCATTACTCGAGCCAACTTCATACCATGGAAGGCTGCAACACACACTGCCTCAGGATCTGATTCATTACGGCTCCTTTACCTTAAGTATCTCCAATGGCTGTTGCTGTTTCTTAAGATATGGACCATTATGGACATTGTTTGGAAGCCCATGTAAAACGTCTTTGTCCAGCGAAATCTGTTGAAGACTTGCATGCCCTATTTTCACCAATACAAAGCCAGTCAAAAGCCAATTCACTGAAAATATGCTTAGACATTATTACCGCCATCAATGAGGTTATGTTTTTGTTGCGGTTTGTTTGTCTATTTGTTTGGTTGTTTGTTTATCAGACTTTAAGCGGGATTGTGCAAAACCTACTCACCCAATTTCTATGAAACTTGGTGGAAAGCAGTCACTTGGACCAAGGAAGAATCCATTAAATTTTGGAGTGGATCCGAGTCATGGCGGCGCCTTGGCGAAAGTCTGCGCTCAACAATGCCATACATCTTAAAATCCAATTCATGGCAGGAAAGTTGACCAGTGGTGAAACATAGCCAATGTAGAAATATGATGCCTCCATTTCATAACCCACATTCACAGGTCCCAGTAATCCTCTGGGATACAGATGTAGGCACGGAACTCTAATAGTTTTGGAAATTACGTATAATGGTTGCAGAAGACTTGACTATGCTCCTTTGCTCTTGAGTGCCCTTCTAGTTTTAGGATGTTGTCAAATACTCTACTTAATTTTTTATGTCGATGAAAGAAAACTCAACAAGAAGCACTTACAGTGTGCATTGGTGTATTGAGATTTTTGTCAAGAAAACGTCTCAAACAAGCAACAAAGCCAGAGGGAAACCCAGGGAAAGGAATAATAAAGACAGAGAGAGAAAGGAAAGAGAGGAACTGGAGGGAAATGGAGGGATAAAAAACCTGGGTTAAGGAGGAGAAAGAAGCAGGGTTCAAAAGCAGGCCTTCGCTGAAGGAGGAAAACAACAACAATTTTTTAAAACGTTTTTTTCGACACCTGGGAGCTAGTAGAGGAAAGAGGTGAAAAACTGACAGGAAGCAGCGAGGACGACTTCAGAGAAGGGGCTTGAATGCATTTTTACTTACAGTACAAATACAACTTGGATATAATTTAAGCATCACTGTAGAGAACACAACAGGTGCAGACTGGGAAAGAATCAGCACGGTTTATAAAACAAGCCATAGAGAAAGCCTCGTTAGCAGAAAAAAGTCCTTTTAACCAGACGTCCTGGATTGTTTCATATCAGTCTCAGTACTCGGATGGCAAAATCAGATTACTTCCAGCACAGTTTAAAGGAAGCAAAGTTTAAATAAGACTTGAACAGTGCAGGAATGGGGGAGTGGATCAAAATTATTGTTAAAAAATCGAAAGCAAGAAAAGCACTTGATATGAGCTCAATAAAAATTCAGTTTCAGTAATATTCACAGTCACATGGCTATTCAAGTGATATCCCACCACGTCTTCTACTGTACAATACTGTACTTTTGCACAATTCTGAAAAAAACATAAGGAGTTACTCATGTGTATGTATTTTACCTTCCACTTTCGCATACTCAGACAAACGCTGGTAGTTGACCAGCGCTGCCTGCTCCAGACATTTCCTGATCACTGCCTTCACCTCCTCCTGGGGCACTGGAGTTACGATGTCTTTCATCAACACCTGGCAACCCACACAGACACATACGTGCAGCAACAATTTCAGTGGCATGAATAGTGTGTGCGGTTTTACAGTAAATATGAGCGGACGATGATGATCTTTTACAAAACATAGTTAGCATTGAATTCTGTGGGCTGTGAAGATGACGCACTCTTTCCAGCAGAGAGAGTGTCGCCTTCAGGGCTCCCTCTGGCCGTCCAAATGGAAAACAGTACCTTGAGCGTGTGAGAGGGGGAGAAACAAACAAGATTTAAAGTAAGTACACAAATAAATTATAATTATTTTTTTTAAATTTCGTTAGTTCATAGTTTTATTATTAAATTATTTAATTATTAACTATTTACTTATTAATTAAATTCATAATACATGAATTATTAAAATATGATTAGTATAATATTGAATATAATAATAATAATAAGTATTATTATTAAATATGCTAATTAATTTATTAAGTTGATTTTTTAAATTATCTAATCATGAATTATTAATCATTTACTTACTTATTAATTTAATTCATTATATATTAATTATTAGTAAAGAATAATTAATTATTATAAGCATAAATATTATTATTTAATACATATTATATAATGTAATCAATATTATGATATTTAATATAATAAAAATCATCATCATCATGATTATAAGATTTGCTCATTAATTAATGTATGTATTACATCTGTATTTTTATTATCTAATTATTATTGAATTGTTAATTATTTACTTACTTATTTAATTTATTATATATTAATTATTAACAAATTAATAATAATAATAGTTATTATTATTATTATTTAATTCAAGTAAGAGGTTTGTATAGAATTATTGAATAAGCACAGTTTTATTTTATTTAATATACATTTACACCAAATTACACAGGATTACAGTTTTAATTAATTCATAATAACCAAAATAAAATGTAATTTGTAAATTAAATACCAGCAAAAATATTTCGGTTATTTTTCACAATTCACATGAATACTCAAACTGTATCTTCCATAAACTATTTCTATAAAAAGACGCATTTGCTAACGGGTTTATCTCTAGCCGTATATACCTGAAATGTGTGATCTGGTTTTCAAGCAACACTCGCAGTCGTTCTTTAATCTCCTCGAAGTGTTCACGTTCCTCCACTGTAACGGTGCCAATTCCATCAGGCCTAAGGGGATACACACACACACACACGCACAAAAAAAAAAGAACGAGTGAACACTGCCACTCTACCAGCCGGCTGAGGTCATAAAGGTTGCAGACATTGACATGGGGTCATGTGTAGGGTCACATGAAACCATCAAACACACACACACACACACACACGTGAGAGTACGTATATGTACCGTATGTGTGTGATGTGAATGTGTATATTGAGTATACTGAGGTCTGTTTTTACTTGAACGGCTGAGCAAGTGATAAAAAAGTTTCGAATTATAGTTCAACCTCCATCCTGAAGACAAGTTGGAGAACTCCAGCATTACACTCCGAGTATTAGAGAATTTCACGACGCTGTGGTATAAAAGATGATAAAAAGGAACTAATGACTACACATTTAGTAGCTCGGTACACTGAACCTGTGCAAAATGGAGCACGGAACAGCAAAGCAACGTTTAAAAAAAAAAAAATTCGTGCATGTGATTTGGATTTCTTGACATGGAATGATGGAAGTGCGTCTATCATGGCTGAGACATGCAGGCTATAACTCTGTCTGTTTCACACAGCCATCCACACACTGTTTGGAAAGTGAGGTGTTTTGAAAATGAAGAGTAATCCTTCTATCCAAAAACAACACCTCCGCCTAACACACACACAGTGGTGGACCCCCTGTCTGGTGCGACACCCGTGACCCCCTCCTGCCCCACTCTTTCTTGAGGAGTGATGAGGAGTGTGTCACATCTCCTGCTCTTCATAGCCATGTCATGACAGCCCACGCCTCCTCCATATCTCTCTCTCTCTCTCTCACACACACACACACGCAAACCATAAAGTGCCAGCCTTTGTATGGAAGGGTGTGGTACAATATGTGCAGGTGACATACTCCAGCTCTGGGACAACATGTGTGTGTGTGTGTGTGTGTGTGTGTGTGTGTGTGTGTGTGTGTGTGTGTGTGTCACAATGATTAAAAAAACCCAACCAAAAATGAACCAAATTTCATTAACACTGTTTGCTGAAGAAAAAAAAAACAACGAACAAATTAATGAATCCATTTCACACTAATTAACCTTTTCCTCCCTCTGTTCGTGAACAGGCTGTGCTACCGTTATCATAAACCTACATGCCATCATGCATATTCAAAAACGAAATGCAAATGAGACCCCGTTTGACAGTTTTTAAAAATGGTAATCCAGATATGGTAATGAGGTCGTAGTGTCATATCCTGCAACATTGGAGAGGCACACTGTTGCCATCTGCAAACGTGCAGTGCACCAGGAGCGTGTGGATGTGTTTTTTTGTTTGTTTGTTGTTGTTGTTGTTGTTGTTTTTTGGTTGGTTGGCTTCATGCACCGAGGGTTAAAGGTCAGGATTGTCATGAACTTAAATGAGAGGAAAAAGTGGACGAGAGAGACGGACAGCAGAGGACACAGGCAGAGGACGGGACACTAACACCAGCGTGCCTCGAGGTGGTGCAGGACTGACAGGATGACACGTCGTCTTTCTTTCTTTCTTTCTTTCTTTCTCTCGCGCGCTCTGACTCGGAGCTACATGTGTCGTCTTGTCTGAGCTGATCATAACGGGACACGCAGACAGCCCACTTCAACTCCATCAACGTCCGTCATGCACTTCATCATCCGCAAGACTGACAATCCTAACCTTCCTACATTCTACTTGTGAAGAATTAAAGGAAAAACAGTGCGACGGGTGTTCGGTGTTGAGCACAAGTGGAACATCGTTCTTCCAAAAGACTGGAACTCACATTTGGGAAAGCTCACACAGAGTGTCAGGAAATGTGTGTGAAGGTGGTCACGCTGATGAAGTGTTGGTCTTGGGGTTGGAATAAGGGTTAAATAAAGGGAGCACGTTCGATTTAATATCAGAGTTTGTCATATTCAGTCTCACCTTCTGAGCCCTGCTGTCACTTGGGACTTCGAGTCCCGCTTTCTCATCAGCTCCACGAGTCGGAGCTCTTTTTTAGACGGAGCTGGAGGAGCCGGGTACAGGGCACTGAGCAGATCAGCCTCACACACCGGCCATTTAATCAGCTCACACATTCTCGGACTTTATTCCACACACACATACACACATGCATTCAGGAAGGGTGCAACAGCATGAGGTCAGGTGGGAAATAAAAGAGAAAAGATGTAAGAGATGCAAACTGAAAAAGAAAACCAAAGAAAGAAAGAAAGTAGAACATAATCATACAAGATGAAAACAGACTCAGGGATAATTACTGATATTTATAAACCTGCCAACAGCGAAGAGGAATGTCAGTGAGACTGGAACGGTCGCAATATGTTTCATGTTTTCTGGTCAAAATTAAATTCTGATTTTCTTCCCCAGGTATGAGATTATGGTGAGTTAATTGAATCAGCGATGACCTGAGTTCAAAACGCATGCCGTTCTTCATGTAGGATCAGCATCACAGAGAGCTCAACCTCTTACATTCAGGAAACAGTCACTTCAGGAAGCGAGAGAGAGAGAAAAAAAAAAATAAAGCAATCATAAGAGCTGAACCAGAAGCCATAATGATGAACAGCAAGCAGTTTCCACACCAAGCTTCAGAGCTACCCTGAAGATGGATGGTGTCTCCTTGTTCAGCTCTGAGATGCAACTCAGGACACTTGCTTTCAGCGTGCACTGGTGGTACGGTTGGCTAAAATGCAGCAAAGTGTGTTTCTCAGTATAAGAGTCAAGGGTTGACCCAAGTGCTGTGGTTTCTTCATAAGCACTTGTGGTATTATTTTGGATAAGTTTTGTCAACTAACAGATAAACTTCCCAAAAATGAAAGGTTGGTGATCATTGAGTGCTGGTGGCTTAGTGTGTAGCAGGTGGTCAGGGTTCAAGGCATGTGAGAGGTTTTCTTTAAGAGTGGTTGAGTCTGTGTAGAAGAGTCATCAAGTAAAAGATAAAACTCAAAAAAAGAAAAGAAGTAAACTGAGTACTTCTCATTGGTGGTTTGGTGTGTAAGAGAGCAGGTAAGTGGGTGTCAGGTGGTCAGGGTTCAAGGCATATACCAGGTGAGGGATTTTCTTTGAGAGTGCTTGTTTTTGTGTATAAGAGTCGTCAAGTAAAAGATAAAACGCTTTAAAAAAGACAAGTGCTTGGAAAGCACAAAAACAAGCTGGTTTTCAGTAGGCACCGGTGGCTCAACGTGTAAGTGTGTTGGTAACTGTGTGTTCATGGTTTTGGGTTTGGTGGAATAGTTTCTTGATTAAGCACATGTTTTTGTGTATAAGAGTTGTCAAGTTGTTTTAAAAAAAAAAAGAAGAAGAGTGAACTGAAAGCACTGGTAGCTCATTGGGCTGGGGATGAGGTCTGGGCTGTCCCTGCAAGCACACAGGATCGAGACCACCTCTGGTGAGCTGAAGGTGCTGGAAGCAGGTGGGGCACTAAGTCTGGCAAAGTGAGAGAAAGAGAGTGAAAGCCAGCATGTCCCACCTGGGGCTCCTGGAGAGGTGAAAGCAGGGGTTATGCTACTTTGGGCTATTTATTTTATATGTGTATCAACATCAATTCCATTACTATACTGCTTTTAAAGAAACTATCAAAAGGTTCAACTTACTTTCAGATTTACATAACTCCAGTATTTCCACATGTAGCTTCTCATATCAGTCTGCTTAGACTCGAACCCTGAGTCTCAGCACCACTCATACCTGCTAGAACCACCTTCTTTTTTTTTTTTGCACATTTATCTTCAAAAGCAGTTTTTAATAATAAAACATCCAGGTCAAGCTTCGAACCAGGACACTAAGAGACCAGAGCATTTCCGAAGAGCCACAACACAAGTATGTCACTTTTGTTTCCCCTGAAAAAAATAACGTATTGATTCTTTCCATCTACCTGCACAAAACACGCAATTTATCTTGCTTACAATGCTTAATCCACCATACTGTTTTTATTTGTTGCACTCATTGCTTTCGTTACTTACTCACGAACAAGTTCAGTCGTCATTTAAAAGTGAATTTTATTAAACGGTTCGTCAAAGCCCCACATTTCTTCATGCAGACTCAAAACCTCACACTTCAACTTGAGCCCAGGGTTCCAACACCACTCAAACACCCCAGCTCTAACCAACTGAGCCATCAGTGCTGGTAAGAGGAAAAGTTTTTTCGTGAATTTATCATCTTTGGAGCTTTATTTATTGAAAAAAGCAAAAGGAGCTTTGAACCAGGAACGAGACGTGAGCACCCAACTGGAAAGACATCACCAGCAAGATCTCATTTGTCTTTTCCAAAAGAGTGTCGTCAAAACAACAACAAAAGGGCGGTGTTAATAAACTCAGACTTGAACCTAAGACCTGTGATTAGAGAAGTAAGCACTTTCTAACAGAGCTACAGTCTGGTTAAACTGCTAGCGCTTCCTCTAGTAGCTTAGTACAACCATTATAGTCCAAGGTTTGACGAGTCAACCTTCAGCAACTTAAAATGAGCTTTTGGGATGTAAGTGATGTCACTCAAGCTCTCAGTAAGTCCCTTTCTCTAAAAGTATCGCATCAGTACATTTTTCAAGCTTGAAAATCAAGTCAGTCCCAGTCAAAAGATCGCTAATGCGAGTTTTTGGGGAGGGGGCGGGGCTTCTTGGGGTTTCAGAGAGTTCAAAAAACCTGCGCAAGTGCCAATCATTCCAGATTCATCAGTCGATTCATATCGTAGGCGTCTTGGTGTATTTTTGAGGGACAGTTGGCAGGTCTATTCATTTGACGCACACTTTTATTCAGCGTGGTCGACAAATATAGCCAGTGTGACTTATGACGAGTGATGAAAAAGTCTGAAGAGTTTTGCATGAGAATTTGGACGATAACCGAGAAGACAGAGAGATGAGTGTGTGATAAACGAGGAGATCCTACCTGTTGCCGTGCACGTGCGAAGCACAAAACGCGAATCTGTAGTGAAGAAGCGTGGGGTCGATCATCGCTCCGTTCTCAGCTCTCTCTAACAAGTCGCTCAGGTAACACAGGTGTCTGTGACAACCCCGTACGCCGTTTCTGGCGCAGTACTCGTCCAGGACAAACACCTGACCAGGACTAAACCAACCCTGCAGGGGAGGACAGAGTGGAGGAGTCAGACGTCTGAGTCATTTAAATACAAGAAATTCTCAAATGTTATAAAATGAACAGCAGGGTAAAAAAACAATATCCTGAAAGTACAATAAATAAATCCTATCTTTTTTCTTACAGCACTAAAACAAAGCTCAATTAACCGTGTGTCAGTACCAGGCAGGAGTAGGAGTCGTTGAGTCTGTGATCCAACGTGAGGCGCTGCACCATCTCGAACAGCGAGGAGTGATCAAAGTTACAGGGGTTCGCTGAGATGAACTCGTCCATCCCGTGTTTCTGTGCACGGTCTGCGTCTGTGTGTGTGTGGAGAGAGGGATAAGCTTCAGAGGACACACACCGTCATGGAGAACACACTCTTTCGAAAGGATTTTGCTGTCAACATGCATCTCGGCACATTTGAGACAATCAATAAAATTCTCTTGTTGAAATAATTTCCTGAATGATTCTTCAACATGCTTCAAAACGTAGTTTTGAACCATTTGACGTTCCTCTTTTAAATGAAAAATGTTTTTAAAAGAAAAGAAAAGAAAACCGCTTTTTAAAATACAGTTATGAAGATAGATTATGATATAAACTAACGATTCATGTGAATAATTGAAAATAAGGAGCTCA
>JAOANJ010000019.1:34461336-34476795 GCA_026413345.1 Ariopsis seemanni
TGTTTTCGAATAGTTTTTATTTCATCCTCGGGTGCTTCAGCAACACGCTCTGCCATTTTGTTTTTCTCTACTCACGGTATATGAGCTGATATCCTAGTAGTAGTGTAGCCAATCAGAGCGCACGGTTGCTCATATCCAATGAACGTGGACAGAATAAAAAGATTTATGCACGCTTGATAAATTCAATCCCGTAGCAGTCAGCATCAGTGCGAGGGATTAAATCAATCGAGTGAACCTTTCTCTTCCGAGTCCATCTGATAGCAGGGACAGGAAGAAGCGGCTATTAATCTGATATCCTGCACAGGCTCTCGTTTCATTCTCGTTCCTCGCTTCATCATTCTAACAAGCCGTAAATTTTTAATATCCACGATATACCTGAAAATCTCTCTATTTATAGGTCCACCTTCTGTTCCAGCACAGCTGAAGACAAAATAAATATCTGCAGGTTACAGAAGTGTGTGTGGACCATCTGGGTGTCTGTCAGGGGCAGCAGAAGGGGAGGAAGGGCAAGCAGGTGGATTCAGGGATCGAAACACACTCAAAGCTTTGCTCAGACACCAAGGAGTCTGATTCACAGCATGGGGAAAGAGAGACTTGAATTCTTTCTCGATACCAAGTTTCTTTTCTCTTTCTCTCTCTTTTTTTTTTTAGAATAATTTCAGATTTGCATGTGGAAGAACAGCAGTGAGAATGACAACATAGCTCATTTGCTGGTGACCATGACAACTGATTTACATGATGGTAACAACTGTGGCATATTTATGGCTGAAAATAATAAACCTGCAGATTAGAATTTTTGTCACCAAAATATGGACTTATCCCAGGTTTCACTTTTTTTTTTCCATCGCAGACTTTAACAATTCCTCATCTTCCTGTTTTTATTTTTTATTATTAATCTTTGCTTTACAACAGTGTATTACGGCCAGTGTAGGTTGGTTAAATAAATAAATAAATAAATAAATAGCTTGCTAGTTAGCTGAGGGAGGGGGTAATAGTCTAAGAAAACAACTCAAAATTTCCAACCCCAAATTTAGCTTGAATGAAAAAATCTGAAAAATCCTCAAATATTCTCCGAGACAAAAATCACGTTTCCTGGCTGCAGTGCATTCTGAGAAATGTAGTTGAAAATCTCTTAGCGTTTTATTCTTTTATTTTGCACGATCGAGGAGGAAAGATGACATTTCCTGTAACTCTCTGCTCAGCCGTAGCGTCTGTGGTGTGATGTTGATCCAACCTTGAAAAATTGAGCGATCTGGTTTCTTGACCAATAAATAAACAAAACAAACAAACAAATAAATAAAACGCACTATTTTTCCAAGTTGTTTTCTTCTAAATTTGTCACTTTTTAAAATTCTGAATTTGAGTTTTTTTTCTTGCAAATTTATGACTTCATAAATTCTAAACTCGAAAAAGTCTAAAATGACTTTGTAAACTCTCTTTCTTAGAAAATGTTTCCGAACTTTTCTTGTAAATTCGTTCTCTGAAATCCTGAGTTTTTTCTTGGAACATTACCTCATGACTTCGACATGAACAGATTTTCAGTGTTGAAGCATTAATGCATATTTTAACATAATTTTGTCATTAAAATATCTGAAAAGTATTTCAAGATTTCACTCCCCCCATTTCATTTCTCAGTTTCCTGTTTTTTCCCCATAATTTCCATGAAGTTTCCAGAACGCTGATTGTATCCTGGTCATTTTTCTCAACTTTGCTGACAATCTGTGAAACCTTTGGATGAAAACACACCAAATTCTGTTCAGTACTACGGTTATAATCGTACCTTCAACTCCCACTCATTTTGGTGCATCTGTAATAAATATAGTGATAAATAAATATACAGATGTTACTGGGGAAGAAGAAGACCCTCAGCGTATTCTGATGTTAAAATGCCAAGCTCGGACGTGAAATGCCTGGAGAAAAAAAAAAAGAAAGAAAAGCCAGTCACCTGTTCACATATCGCTCCAGTCATAGTGACGGGAAAAGGCCTGACGTTTCCCCGGCCCAGGTTCTCCCTCTTTCTCTGGTTACTAAAGAGCTTCAGCTCCCTTTTCTCCTCATCATCCAGAGAGCTACAGTATCGCACCTGAGCAGGAAACACAAAGTAACACAGAGCTGCTTATGGAAAACAGCACGCATTTATTAGTGCACAAGTCTCTCTCTCTCTCATACACACACACACAGGTGACGTCAATGTTCTCACCTCATTGTCGTGAGGTGGCAGCTGGTGCAGGAGCTGTTTGATGCGATGTTTCTCTCCAGCGCTGTTCACATATGGCACCTTCTCCTCAGGCAGAGAACTGTAATACTGATGAACCTAAAGTTTAACAATGGAAACGGACAGAGAGAGAGAGAGAGAGAGAGAAAAAACACATCCCTAACTGTCTGATCCTCAAACAAGCAACCGAAGTTTTCAGCACAATCTGTCTCAGCCAATCAGAAAACATTTCGAGAGACAAGAAAAAAAATAAAAAATATGTATAACACTTTCATGAAAAAATTTGCCTTTTAAATATTAGATTGTGATAAACTGTGCATAAGATATTTTTTTTAACCTAAGCATCTTGTGTAGGGACTGTTTATCTGGTCTGATCTCCCGGGAATTGGGTTTAATTTATTTGACTGAAATAAAAGTGTATAAAAATTGACCTCATGTCTGAACGTTTCATACCTTGGACAGAGTTTACACAGTTTTGCAAATTTTCATACAGTTCTAATTTCAGCAAAAATAATTTACATTTAATTTTTTTTAAATAAGCGAGTATTTTTAAACGTGGTCAAGTTACTTTTCATTCAAATACGACAAGGTTTTTTTTTTTTTACATTCGTTGACAGTTTAACCACTAACGGTACTTCAAAAAGGACAAAAATTAAACAAGTATTTCATCAAATCCCTACATCATTATATGTAAGCTCATCATCATCATCATGTTTGCTGAGATTTGTAGCTTTGTCTTACAGATCGGATTCGACTGCATTAGTGTGAACAGATTTCTTCTTCGATCGAGATTTATGTTCTAATAAAAAATAAATAAATTCATTTCCAAGTTCACTTGGACCCGTTTCTGACTCCGAGGCGTTTTGCTTTGTCTCACGGCTTCCGCTTTTCTATTTTGATCCAATATCCAAAATATATTTTGACTTCGGTGTGTTTTTCCTGCATCAAATTTCACTTTTTTAATTCCTCTTGCAAGGTTAATGTTTATACGATAAATTAAACACAATGTCTGAAATACACTGGCGTCCTGGGAATGAGGTAAACATCGGGGCAGGGTGTTATTCAGCCCCTGTTCTTGTTAACCCTTCCCCCATTCCTTGACATGTCCTTTCAAAAACACACACACAGAGCGAGAGAGCGCAATTACAGTCAGGGTGATTAATAGCTGAGCAATGTAAAGTTAATGGAATCTGCCCTCTCGCATCCCCGCCTGTGCTGACTCCGAGGCTTCATCCCTCGACCCCATGTCTGTGTGTCTATTTTCGCGCACACATGCTTGTGCGTATTTATCTGTAGCCTCAGTACAGCTCTAAATTACGGTGATTAACAACGGTGCTCAGACGTGACCTTTGCACTCCACCTTTTGCGGCTAAGTGGTGAGGACAAAACGAGCGCTTTTGCTGTTAGCAACATACAATAAGCCTTTCATTGTATCATTGGAGTAACCAGGGCACTGCATCAAGCTACGGTATCACCATCATCATCATCAACATCATCATGGTGCTCAATTTGTTCATTTGGAAGACACACATTTCGGCGTGGGATTGACACAACCCTGACGGTCAGAATTCCAATTAACTTGATGCAATTCTTAAAAAACAAAACCACAGATCTGGGGTGCGATATGACGTTCCAGACCTGCATCTGGTCTTCCACCTCATTACACATAGCTAACGTCTAATGACTTCACGTGATAAAGCACCGAGCTCCATCTGCCCTTCTTTATACCATATAAACCCGTCCCATAAAGCCGAACAAAATGGATATTGCATGAGACGTGATTTATAACCACCACCGAGGGGCTGCTGCTGGCTGAGAAAAAGAAGCAAAGCAGTGCATTTCTCTCGATTCATCACTCCCTTTCAGACACGGATGAAGTACAAAACCACGCATGATGTCCTTTCGGTCAAAAAAAAAAAAAAAAACACCCCAGCATCCTCTTACGCCAGCGGAACTGGGAATACTCGGAAATGAGAATCCTCAGATGTGCGAGGTCGTAATTCTAACACGCCTCGGCCTTTCCAGAGCCCCGCGTATCCCCTGAAGAAGAGCGCGCTCTCTTTAAGCGCCGACTGATGGCTCTTCCGCTGCTTATCTTGGCCAGCCGCGGTTTGGAGAAGTACTGGAGGAGAAGACGGGGTTGAGGGATTTGTTCAGCTGAAAATTTCAGCAGTCGGGATCCAATAAATTACCGAGCTCCTGTCCAACAATAACAATCAGCGCTGGTGTGGTGAGGAGATCTGACGAAAGCAAGCCAGCGCTCTCATGCAAACCAGCGGCTCGTGGAAATAACTGTAATCAGAGCGAAGAGATCTGGCCACCCGCCCGTGAGTCCGGGGGTCTGGCAACCACCTTGCGCATCTCAGTGTACAGCTGGCTTTCATAACGCGCAGAAGAGAAGGATAGTGATGTTTTGCAGGAGAAGAATGAAGGCCAGTTATTTACATATTCAACTGCAGATTATTTGATCCAAACGGACTTTGGGTCACGTTACCGTTACCGTTGCTCTAAATAATCACATTGCTGAAGTGATACAAACCTGATTCTTTATCGTAGAAAGTCTCTGCAGGAACCATGACCAAGGAAAACCCCGGAACGCCACTCCATATCCACAAAGTTCCAGTTCCCGGAACCGTCTAACCATATTGTAAAATCGTTGTGGAGTGGTGTCGTGTCCCGCTGATACTTTTTCCACTTTTTCCACGTTGAGATTTTCCATCTTATGGGACTCGTCTTGCAAGAGACACTTAAAAAAAAACCCCAACTGGGCTACGGATGACATTCCACTTCCTTTTTCCATGAAGAGTGAAAGACAGCAGAGAGCCAAGTCAGACATGCATAAGTAGTCATGCTTCCTGCTGCCGTACTGTCCAAAATGGCAAAAGCTATCTTCCCAAAACAAATCGGATCCTTTTTAAGGTTTCAGGAGCACACTGAATGACATTCGGTGTCATTATTAACAGCAGGAAGCCTTTGGGCTATCAGCATTCGTAAGCCAACGTAATTGGATCACTAAACTAATCCCCAGTCATGTGAGCTTTCACAAACAGGCAGTGATCTCTCAAATCTGTGTCTCTTACAGTCCAGGAATCATCACAGAATCATGGGAATAGTCTTTCAGACTATAAATGCGAATCAACCGGAAGGAGAAATGTGCAAGTTAGCTTTCCTCTCTGCTGTAAATCTTGTTCATTTCTTTCTGGAGGTGCGGAAGCTCCATCCTGGGTGAAACTGCAGACGTGAGCATCCTGATAATGAACTACTCGCTAATAAGAAGTGAACTCAACGCTCGTCAACCAACGTTTGCAAGAAAGCCAGCAGTTCCCCAGCAGAGGTGCAACCCGAGGTCTCGTGGAATGCACAGCCATCCATCAAGAGCCGATATCAATCCTGACTCGAGGCGAACCACCAGTGACTGCGGGTCTGTGCACGTTTAATAAACAGCCATCACGACAAATCAATCTTGCTCCGTACTCTGCAGCAGTTAACTCGTTTATATCCCGTTATGAATTCTGTGTCGATTCATACGGAGAGCCTTGAGAGAAAAAAAAACTGACCACGACCGCTAGCTGACCTCTGTGGACCAGAAGCAGAGAGACAGTAGATGGGGCTTCATTGGGTATTGACCTGCTACACTGCGCTAGTAATAAGACCTCCTTTCAGTTGGGGAGGAAAATGAAACTCGTAGCCATGAATGATTTAAATGGTCTATAAAGAGAGCCAGCCACCCGCAGCGCTCTAATAAAGCCCTTGTGAGAATATGCAGAAGCCAAGAGCTAATGGACCAGCAATGGTGTTAAAAAAAAACATTTTCAAGCATGTTTGAATTCAAAATAAATTTTTAAAAGCGTGACAAACTCAAGAACCCGGGCCTGTTCTGGGATTTTACAGCCAAAATACGGCTCTGGAGGATGGATATGGGGAGGGTGTGTGTGTGTGTGTATATAGCATGTTCATTTGCAGCTCTGGAGCTTAACATTGTGCCCTTGAGCAGCACAGATCCCCTCGCTGTGTTTTACAACTTCCCCTTTTACAAAACGGCTAAGCAAATTAATGCCAAAGTTTAGATTTCTGTAATAACAACCACGTCTGTGGTTGCACGTTCGGAACCTACACTATATCATACCCTGTTCGGCTCAACGTATATGTTTTAGTGCCTGTGACAGCGTAAGGATAGATACGTGTAAATATATCTGTATGCGTATACACACGCACACACACGCACACACGTCTGAACCAAATAGCGTAGGGATGTATATATTCAGCTGTGCCATGTCGTGTGTGTGTGAGCCTGAGGCACGTTTACATGCCAAGAAGCTGTCAGGATCTACTTATTCGTTCGTGTAAAGGGCTTTTCTGTCTGGAGATGGTGTGTTTATTCGTACGTCTGTTTGAAGGTTTATTATTTTGAACATATATTGGTGGAGATGGACCGCAGTCATGGACACTTTGAATTGCAGGCTGCTGACTGTTGAAAATGGCACACGGAAAGTAGCTGCCTGTTTTTCCAAGAATTCCCAATAAATAAAGATAATGGGAAGCCATGACCTAATGGCTAGAGAAGCAGCTTTGGGACCAAAAGGTCGCTGGTTCGATTCCCATGACCAGCAGGAATGGCTGAAGTGCTCTTGAGCAAGGCACCTAACCTCCAGCTGCTCCCCAGGCCGTTCTGGGTGTGTTGTATGTCGCTCTGGATAACAGCATCTGCTAAATGCCAGTCATGTAATAATAATAATAATACTTCATACAGTTTTCCTTGAACAGCCAAGTTATGATTTGCTTCTTTACTTTCAGTCCATTTCACCCAAAATCTTTTCCATAAATCCATGCACAAAGCTTGTACACTGAGATATCACAGCCAGTAGGTCCTGTTTCAGACGTGGGCTGTTATGTTCTCGCATGCCGTCTTGCACGTAACCACAATAGCCGCCTTCTCAGCTCATCGTCATTGAACATGATTTTTTTAAAGAAAAAAAAAGTCCACTCTGGCTGAAATCTTGACATCCCGGGTTTACTGGGATATTCCCATTTCCACTAAGTTCAACTTTGTGGTAAAACTTTGAGGGGTGGAACATTGACAGGCACAATGATTTCGAATTGCACTAGCTGGCTAACTAAACAAGTAGAAATCACTAGGAGAAAGTGGACAACTGGAAACAGGCTCCTCTTACAGGTTCGCTAAAAGTAATCCCATAGCTATGTTATGTCTAGTTGATTACATCAGTGCTGATGCAGGTTTGGGTGTCGTACCTGTTCGGGTTTGAGGCCGGGTGGTACCCAGGCGTACTCCTCCAGAGCGCAGCCTGAGTCGTCGTCCGACGTGGAGTTCCTCTGGAAGTCGTACAACAGCTTGGACACGGTCTTCTCCATCTCCAGAGGCATGGCCGTCACAGCATGATCCTCCCGCGGACACTTACAGTGCAGACAGATCTTCCTGCACGCAGAGAAATATCACGAAACTCTCATGAGCGACTTCAGTTACAAAGCGACTGAGTGGAGTTAATCAGTCACGAATGCTGAGAGTAAATCAAACGATTGGAGTGGAGGTACTAAGCCATGAATGCTAATGAGTGCGTTTAGTTACAAATGAAGCTAAATTGAGTGGAGTCACAAATGCGGAGAGTTTATTTGGATTTTGACATGAGATTCAACCGATATTAGATTCCACCGAAACAATCTGAGATCAGTGTGGTGTTTTTATTTGCAGGGAACCAGAGATCTGCCAAAAAAAAAAAAATCAGGATTTTAAACAATTCCAGGACAGATCAGTCAATATCACCCATCTGCTCATAATTTAACACACACACACACACACACACACACACACACACACACACACACACACTAATGGCTGAAAATAGACAGTTGTTTTGATAAAAACACAGAAATTTGCTTCATGGACTCAATCAAGATCCTCAGTCAGCTGGGAAAAGTCAGTACACAGGGCCAAATATCTCATCCCGTGGGGTTTTCAGTACTTTTCGTTGTTTTTTTGGGAGATAAGTTGCAGTTATAATCAAAACACTGGCAAAGCTTCCTTTTTCTCTCAAACTGACGCCAACATATTCTGTGAAACTATGTTCAGTTATGTTTCATGAGTAGGGGTCGCGTGATACATGATGTACGGAGGCCCCTGCGGGTCATAGTGGGGATTTTTTTCGCTACTTTTCATTCCTTCGCAGTATTTTTGTGTTAAATCGAACCCTTATTTCCAGGGAAAGCAAAAGTATTGTGAGGTAACACAAAAGTATTGCAAAGGAATGCAAAAGTGCTGTGAAGGAACACAAAAGTATTGCGAGGTAAAGCAAGAGTATTTCAAAGGAATGCAAAAGTATTGTGAGGTAATACTTAATGCAAAAGTATAGCAAAGAAACGTAAAATTACTGTAAAGGAATGCAAAAATATTGTAAGGTAAGGCAAGAGTATTGCGAGGCAACGCAATAGTATTGTGAGGTCAGGCAAGAGTACTGCGAGGTAATACTTAATGCAAAAGTATAGCAAAGAAACGCAAAATTACTGTAAAGGAATGCATAAATATTGTGTGGTAATGCAAGAGTATTGCAAGGCAATGCAAGAGTATTGTGAGCTCATGCAGAGTGTTGCGAGGCAATGCAAGAGTACTGCGAGGTAATACTTAATGCAAAGTATTGCAAAGAAATGCAAAATTACTGTAAAGTAACACAAAAACATTGTGAGGTAATGCAAAAGTATTGTGAGGTAATGCAAAAATATTGCGAGGTAAAGCAAGAGTATTTCAAAGGAATGCAAAAGTATTGCGAGGTAATACTTAATGCAAAAGTATAGCAAAGAAATGCAAAATTACTGTAAAGGAATGCATAAATATTGTGTGGTAATGCAAGAGTATTGCAAGGCAACGCAAGAGTATTGTGAGCTCATGCAAGAGTGTTGTGAGGCAATGCAAGAGTACTGCGAGGTAATACTTAATGCAACAGTATTGCAAAGAAACGCAAAATTACTGTAAAGGAATGCAAAAATATTGTGAGGTAATGTAAAAGTATTGCGAGGTAAAGCAAGAGTATTTCAAAGTAATGCAAAAGTATTGTGAGGTAATACTTAATGCAAAAGTATTGCAAAGAAAAGCAAAATTACTGTAAAGGAATGCAAAAATATTGTGAGGTAATGTAAAAGTATTGCGAGGTAACGCAAAAAAATTCCGAGGTAAAGCAAGAGTGTTTCAAAGGAATGCAAAAGTATTGCGAGGTAATACTTAATGCAAAAGTATTGCAAAGAAACGCTAAATTACTGGAAAGGAATGCAAAAATATTGCGAGGTCATGCAAGAGTATTGTGAGGCAATGCAAGAGTACTGCGAGGTAATACTTAATACAAAAGTATTGCAAAGAAACGCAAAATTACTGTCAAGGAACGCAAAGATATTGCAAGGTAATGCAAGAGTATTGCGAAGTAATGCAAAAGTAGCTAAAAGAATCCTCACCATGACCCATAGGTAAAATCTTTACGATTTAAAAGATTCAGTACATATCTTTAACATTTAATCTGTTGCTTCCTATCAGAATTTTAAATTATTGTTATTATTATAAAATGCTTGAAAATACAGGGGCTATCATACAAGACTTCATCGTAACAATTTATCAAGATACTGATATTACTGTGTATTGTCATATTACCAAGCTTTACTCTTAGATTCCCTTTTAAAAAACAAGCTCTATTTTGGCTATGGAACCATTTCAGGGCCAGAAAAATGCAAAAAGATCCCTGAAACGAAGAAATTACAAGATCAATTCATGGTGATATTTGGTGTTTCACAGAATTACCGGATTTATCTTTGAAAATCTGTGATTGTTAAGGGTCTAGACGCACTTTTAAAAACCACAAACTGCACCTTTAATCCTGACGCAGACATGACTCATGTTTCTTCCAGGAACTCATCACAAAAGCCCAGGTTTGTGAAAGCTCAGTTGATGAAAACACACACAGAGACAAATCAGTGTCCTGTCCTTCAGAGTGAGAGAAGCATGAATCAGTTTAGAGTGACACCTCGCACACAAAGACGTGCAACAACTGCTGGCCAAACTCCTCCTCACGCTCTAGTAACCTGGACAACAGGAGGAAACCTCCAGAGGCACTGAAAAGCCATCTCTCTCGCACACACACACCAGTCAAATGCTTCACATCTGGACAGTCTCCAGCAGAGCAGACATGGCCATGCCAAACCTCACTCTCTGGCTCCGGAGGCTGCTGGTCAGATCTCTTAACCTCATCTGCCTCAAAGGCATGGACAGAACACAGACCGAATCCCGTTAGCACCTCGGGCACCCTGCAGGCGGTGCGGCGTCAAGGAAATAAAAGTTGCCACATAACCACAGTCCTGAAGAGACCACAAATTGCAGCCATTCCATAGATGGAGGCGGAGCCATCCTGGAAGAGACCACACCCTTCATGACAGAGAGCTTTCATTGTCGGATAAAGGATAAGATTTGCACTGATTTGCAGCGCCACTTTCTTCTAAAGAGATGACTCAAGTAGAGCCAAGCTCTGCCAGTAAAATAAATAAATGCCCCCCCAACACCAACACCGTCACCAACCCCCACAGCATCTCAAAGCCACGTTTTTTTTTTTTTCCTCCTTTGTCACCTGTCTATATCTGTAATATACCAATGAATGCTTTACATTTGAATACATCTGCACTCTTCATGACAGGTCACAGGACCAGATATACACCCTGTCTCTCTGACGGATGTGTTTTGTGCTGGAAACCGGGGTCCAAAAACAACTTGTATGATCTACACTAAACCTGTCCAATTTTTTTAAATCTCTAATATGGCATTTGAATATTTGAGACTTATATTTGAGAGTAAAGGAAGGGAGGAAGAAAGAAAGAAAAATCCTTGAACAATCCATTCCCTCGCTCCAACCTCGAGCTTCTTGTTCGTTTCCTGACAGAACGCACGGTTTATTGTTGATGGGGTTTTTTTCTTCTCATTTCGGATGCTGAGTCTTTCTGTCCTGCAGCTGCTCGAGCAAGGACAAGGACAGAGCTTCAGGTTCGTGCGTGTTGAGATCGAAGGAACATTTCACCCAAACACTCCAGTATCAGTAATGATGGATGAGAGGAAGCAGGAGCTGGAGCAATAATGACATCATGCTAAGTGCGCCCCATTTGCTTTAACTGTGTGTTGGTGGGCAGCTTTTTTTTTGTCGTCCTGAATGAGGCAGTAATTAATAAAGCTAGACATGTGCCGAGTTCCAATTTTCATTCAACAATAAACGTCAGGATTTTATGACATCACAATTTTTTTTTTTAATATACAAATGGCTACGATTTCTTTTCTCACCATTCTCTCAGCAACGTCAATGTCATGTTCATGAGAAATCCAATACAGAAGTAGCGGAGATGCTGGCGCAAATGGCGGACACAAAGCTCCAGAATGCAATGCAGCTATTCTTCGTTTGCATGTGATGCCATCGAGGCTTTGAACCGGAAGTGGGCCATGTTGGAGGATATACACAAACTCACGCAGTGTAAATTTACTATCGAAGATACGGTCGAGAGGTCATTACGCTCAAGAATTCCTTTTGTTTCTTCGCTATGCCGACTCTTTGTGCTGTAATTGGATGCGGGCGCAATTCTGTTTGAGACAAGGGGACTTTAGAATTCCAGCAATTATAAGTAATCAAGGAGAAGAAAACAAGGGCGTAGCGTAGACGTCACTGGCGGTCCAACAT
Organism: Ariopsis seemanni; assembly: GCA_026413345.1. NCBI lineage: Eukaryota > Metazoa > Chordata > Actinopteri > Siluriformes > Ariidae > Ariopsis > Ariopsis seemanni. The sequence goes on from JAOANJ010000019.1 coordinate 34,473,259, forward strand.
AATCTCAGCGATGAGAAAGCATTAAACCACATGAGTCTGCAGTGAACATTTTATTAACGGTAAGGGCTACGAACTAGTTATTAATAAAAGATCGCAATATATAAGAAATACTGGATCATATAATAACCTGGTCGTGCAGAAACTCGCCATGATCATCGAGTGTGTGATCCTTCAATCAAAGGCTTCTACAATTATTTCATTTTAAAAAGCGCTGTATAGGATTTTTCATGACGTTGCTTTTATTTTGTTTTTTCGTTCCATTCAGGAAACCAGCTGATCTCTACAATTTTATGGCTCCAGACTGGGCTCCGACACAAAAATACGGGCCACAACAAAATCAAAGACTTTGTTATTCCCGTTATTTCCATTTCCGGTTGAGAGTTTTTTATTTTTATTTTTCCTTTTTTTTTTGGGTTTGTGTAGTGTAATGTTTGTTTTTTGTTTGAGTGATTTGTCCGTTAGTCGTGGTGTAGCTCCGGACCCAGTTCTGGCGTCCGTTTCCTTCAGGCTTTGGTGCGCCGTGGGTGATACCTGTGCTCCTCGCTATGGACTGCGGTGAGCTCGTTGCTCTTTTTAACGTCAGGGTTATCCAGCACTCTGTGCGGCAGTGCTTTTGTGCTTGGCATGATGTTACCCGGCGTTGTCGCGGTGGCTGTGCAGGCGGTGTGGGATTTATCTTCGCGCGCCTGGTGGGACTGTGGTAGCTATGCCATTGGAGTTACATCCTGACTCTCTTTTGGTGGACTCTCTCTCTCTTTTTGTTTTCCCCTCCCTTAACTATAAAGCGACCTTGGGTGTGAGAAAGACACTATATAAATTGAACTGAGTATTATTATAATTATTATTCGGGTACTAAAGTGGTACCTCGAAATGCTAGGCCTACAGAGCGCAGAAAGAAACTCAAAATTGCTGAAGAATCTTCCCAAACGATCACAGAGTCAATCGAACAAGATTTATGTCAATCCGCTACCTCAAATCCTGCAGCCTCCTCGTCCGGCGAGTGCTCTTTTATCACTTTGAAGCAGTCAAAATGGTTGTTTTTAAAATAGGTTTGAGAAATGATGACAGGCTTCTCAATGTAACTCCTCTTTACTTTCCAGTCTGTACTCTTACCACTGTGTGTATGTGTATATTGTATATCCTCCAACATGGCGGCGGTCAGTGACGCAAGCAGTCTTGGTCACATGGTTGCAAACAAAGAATATGACACAGTCGCGCCAAGTTACAGAAGAGACTCGTAACAGCTAGTCAGTGATATCCGAGATGAAAAGTGGTATTTGGATGAAAGTTGAAGCTTTGGAAGCGGATCTCTCTGAGGAGCTGACCTGACTAAAGGACTAAAGCACCGCTGCATTTAGGAAGCAATGCAGCAAGGATCAAATCCCACTGGAGCACGACCAGAAGGTTTAATAGCATTGTAGGGAATGTCGGAAACCATTAACTCAAGCAAAAACAGTCCAACGTGTCAACGAAAGATGTTTAAACTTCCAAAATAGTGAAAACATTTGCTTCCCAAGTTGTTCAGGGTGGATTTTAACTTGAACCCTGTGACCTGCTTATTCTACAGAAGGAGCTCGAGCTGTGCTTTTTGTGTCAGGTCTGGAATGATGCACCATGACCTGGCCTGAGGAAATGGCCACCATGTTCTCATCACATCCTCATGACTCGCTGGATACTCAATTACCATTACAAGACACTGAGCTAAAGATCTTGTCTGGATGGCGTCAACGATGAAATGCTCTTTCATCTCGATCGTGTGACTCTGCTTTGCTAAACGCTTCCATGAAAACAAAGCTCCGAGTGTCTCGGGTTAAAAATGAAGCACCAACAAATTGGTTTTCCTTGAGCGAATAGACTTCTCCAGCTGAAAATTCCAGGTTTAAATCTCTCAATGCTCAGCAGACGGACAGCAAAAGCTCCGCACGTTGATTTCATTACAAAACCCCACGCGTGCACACAAGAGACCTTGCACTGACGGCCTTGAAAAACACGACCCCGCCTTCACTAGACAGACATAAAAGTGGCTGTCCCGTCCCTGGTGTCGATCGTGAACTGCTGCCAGCCTGCAAGGCGTCCACAGAGACAGTGAGCCATGCACTCGTGATGCGAGCAGACAGACATTCGCATTCCAGCTTAAGAAGTGCATTTTCACATCATTTTAAAACAGCAGATGTGTTGTTGCTGCTGCGGGACAAGTCTCTGCCGTGTTTAACAATAGCTACAGGCAGAACACATGGCGCACAGTTGGATTTATGAGTAATTCCGTGCAGTTTGCAGGCGTGAAGCAGGTTTTGAGTGATTTTTCAAGAGAAATTCCACATGGCCAGGATACCTGTGAGGCATGCAGGATTTCCATCGCATCACTCCAAACAGACAATCTTTTGAAATCTTGGAACAGCTGACGAAAGCAGAGCTAAATCTCCTTCCTCTTTAAAACAGAGCCCCACCCCGTTTCAGACTTCAATACAGCCAGAAATCGACTGCACTTGGATCGTGGAGGTATGAAACGAAAAATGTCCATTACTTGGGGATAGGGAAGAACAACAAGAAGCTTTTATTTGTCACAGGTACATGACAGCAGAGTGAAATGCTTTTCGTCACATTTCACAGCTTGTTAGGAAGATGGAGTAAGCTTTGATACAGCATCTGTGGAGCAGAAAGGAGTAAGAACCTTCCTCAAAGGCCTAAAAGTGGTAGCTTGGCAGTGCTGGGGCTTGAACCCCCAACCTTCTGATCCATAACCCAGATCCTTAAGCACTGAACCTCCATTCAACAAATCCAAACCTGGACCTTAAGTCAATCCCAAATCTAGTTTAGGATTGTGGAAATGCGTTACCACTGGAGATGTGGTGGCCACGCCTTCTTCACTGGGACTGACAGGTACATAAGTCACGCCTCCTTCATTTGGGGATGACGGACATTTCAGCCACATACTCAATCTAACAAAGACGGCATGGGCACACCTTCTCACTGGGACTGTCAGACACCGAGGCCACGCCTCCTTCATTTGAGCTGACCTTTTCACAGACACAAAGGCCACACCTACTTGACACAAACTGGCATGCACATAAGACACCTTTTGCTTTGTTTAGGGATGAGGGAAGCAAAGGCCACGCCTTCTCCAATGGAACTGGCACAGGCCACGCCCCTTTCCATGAAACAGACACAGACATCACCCTGCTCCTAATATCCGATAAACTGCAAAGTGTTTAATTTATGCAGTGCATTGTGGGTTTTTGGGATTTCTTCAATTCTTTCAGACACAAATAGTGCACTAGATAGCGAACAGCATGTGGTTTTGGACGTGCAACAAAAGAGGCGTACACAATGGCAATTTCATCTGATAGCACCCTCGTATGGTTTTGGACTTGATATGATTTTACAGAGAGATGTTGGTTTCAATTTAGCTGTAATTTCCTCTTGTCTTTTAGAAGATACTCACCATTCTGTCAAAAGTATCATTAGTATTGACACCCCTGGACCAATTCAAATAGTAGGCTTCCTGGACAATGATTAAAAAAAAAAAAAAAAAAAAAC
>JAOANJ010000019.1:34829369-34843006 GCA_026413345.1 Ariopsis seemanni
CACAGGAGTTTCCTGCAGATGTTAAAGGACCACAGCCTCCTAAGGAAGTATAGCCTGCTCTGTCCCTTCCTGTATAAATGTTTGGTGTTGCAAGTCCAGTTTACTGACTGAATGTAGTATTTACGAAACATATAGCGTGGATTTACAAAATTCTCCAAACACTTTTCTCAGCAACTACAAATCAGAACTACTTGATATTTGGTACCGAGCTTCAGCTTGGGGTTCTATATCTTGTGTACCATTTTCAGGTCTGTCGCACATCGACTTCCTGTTTACCGACTGAATGCATTTACAAAATATATAGAAATCTCTGGGGAGAACACTGCTCTTGACTGACTTGTCTCAGGGTTAATTATTTGTCGCTGTCAACATTCATAATAAGCGTCCTATTCCTTCGCTTGCTTGCGTTCTGATATAAACAAGAGCGGGGGGGATACGTAAGTGAGCAGTAGCTCACAGTTGATCGTTAACTTCAGGGGAGTAATAGTAACTCTGCTTCATGCTGAGCTGCATCATTGATTATTTTCCTAGAACAGCACACCTCCAGATTTTTATGACTTACAAAAACGGTTATGATTTCTGTGATATGTAGGCAAGGAAAAAGCTGATATGTCATGAGGGAAGATTCTGGTTGTATGTCGCTTGCTGCTAACTCAGACTTGGTGTGTGTGTGTTGCGTAAGTGTGACAGTGCGTACCTGGTTTGTAGCTTGTGTGGGGGCTGGCGGAGGAGGAACCTGTGGTGCTTTGAACTCGAAAGACTCCTGTTTTGGTTTGGTGTTGTTTCTGAGAGAAATGGACAAAATTCATGTTGACTGGCATGAAAAGAAAGAAAGAAAGAAAGAAAGAAAGAAAGAAAGTTTTCCAATCTGACAGCAGGTGTGTGTGTGTGTTTGGCCTACCTTGGCTCAGGTGCAGCTTGCTGTTGAGGTGCGTGTGTGGTCGTGATGGTGGCGATCTTCTCAGCGTTGGTCAGCAGCGCTGCGTTTGATGACTCTGGGGACGGACAGAGATGGACGGTTTGTAAACCAACAAAAAGTGAGAGGCTGAGCAAAACGGAGAAATAATGGCATGTAAATGGCTTTGTACTTTTTGTGTATGCGTGTGAGAGAGTAATCTACGGTAACATTCTCTCTGAATCCTGCATGGGAAAAAGCATTTCCAAATACACCAATGTATAAACACACCACAAAGATTAAAGCTCTGCTCAGGAGCGGGTCTGATACAGCCGAGGTGTACTCGGGGAAAAGAAATAACCACATCCATCACGGCGAGCGAACGCCGTCACTGCAGCTGCTGGATTTCATCTTACACAGATGCGCACTCTTAGAAATAAAGGTAACAAACTGTACTTTTCCTCATTGCTGTGGTCGTACCATCAAGGTGCATCTCAGCAGGACTGGTCTATCTCACCACCCTCACTGTGTCTCCCTCTCTCTCGATGTACCTATCCCCCTATGCCTCTCTGTCATTTCCACTCCACTGATCATAGCAGGCTTTTGTTTTTCACCCCCCCCCGTTATTGCTGAAAAATTCAGCACGTTGACTCGTGTGTCTCAGGCACAGGAGATGTTTTTGGAAGATAAATTTATCCCGAACCAAAAGAAAGACACTTTAGAAATATCCACAGGAGGACAAAATTACATTCACTCGTCTCAGTGTGCATACACACCATGGGGGAAAAAAAAAAAAAAAGACAAAATGGAGTATCCTTCTCCTCTGATTAAAGCTCAGACGGATGCCACAGGCAACAGAGCTTTCGCTGTTGTAAATCACAGCTGAACAGGATCTTACCGAGTGCCTCGCCTCGACACTCACTCACTCTTTTACCATCCTCTCTGCTCCAAACAGCTTGTTCTCTCTTCGTGACACTGCTCTTAAATAAGCCGAACGTGCAGTCCGGGATCTGGCCGCACGTCTACCCACGCTCTTCGAGCAATAAACTCTCGGAAGCAAAACAAACCGGAGTGGAACCGAGTCAGTCTCATTATTACAGCTCAGCTGAAGATTCCTCTCTCTAGCACTAATACAGAATTAACAGCTAAATAAGAAAATGGGTCTGGAATAAAAGACGGAGTAGTTTAGTGTCCGCGGGGAACAACGTGTGTAATAACTGCTCAGTCAGTTAGGATAAGTAAATCAACAACAAACCGGCGTCATCATTTAGAAGACCGATTTAAAGTGAAGATGCAGTACCATTTGGAGATGTTTAAACCTCACAAGACGCCACCTTCACTGGGATTGAAGCACAGACGTCATGAGGGACAGAAGCCATAGCTCTTTCACTGTATGTATGTATAACCTAGGCCATACTTCTTTCCATAAGACTCACGGGCCAGAGACCGCACTTTCTCCTCGGAGACCGACTGGTCTCACAGAGGCCATATCTCTACCAATAGACCCCTTGCGCATGACGTCACGCATCACGTGATGATTACACCTGGGAGTCAAACAAACACCCTCTTTAATGTCAGCAAGGCTTAATCCGTCTTCGATATCCTTCATTTTAGCGCCATTTTTGGTCGTTCAAATCGAGAAACAGATAAAAGGTATAACAGTCTCCCCACTCTCAAGAAAAACGTTAACAAAGAGAAGCAAATGTTTCAAGAGCAACGAAGAAAGGAGAACATGATGAGACGAGCCAAGCCTGAAAACTCCAGACAAATTTGCGATTGTCTTAAAAAAAAAAAAAAAAGAATCTTGGAAGTGTGTGCTTAAGAATCTCGTTTTATTTTTTCTGCTCGCGTTCGAGTTAGCGTCGTCATGAAAGCGTTTGATTTTCTTACAGGTGAAGCAGCTTCTTTATTCGACACGGGAAAACCCAGATTGGTTTCAAACAACTCGGACATAACTCCGTTAAAAAAAAAAAAAAAAAAAATCCAACAAGGCGCGACATATCCTGAAAGAACAGAGAGCACTGAAGCTTTGTTGCTGTTATCAGAGGAACCCAGTCCTGTGCAAAATGTCACCATGGAGTCAGTGTAGTAACGAACCCCCAGTTCGAGAGACTTCTACACAAACAGACTGAACTTTACAACAGCTGCATGCACGTGAAATGGAAATAAATCGACTAAGGCAGGAAAAAGTTACCGTCTGTTACACGCTGATCAACCTGTGTGACTCAGTTGGGCCTTTTGAATCGAGAATAAATGAACAGGGACCTGAACATTAACCGTTCATTTAAATCATTACAAGGGTGATTCAAGTTACTATATGACTATAGCGACAACTGGAATGTGCTGATTCCGTTAGCGTTTGTAATTATTGTACCGTCCGCTATTGGATACAATTTAAATAAAATCTTACAATGTTGTTTGAAAGTCTCAAGCAAGATATTGTTTTAACAATAATAATCATCACTATATACAATGACGGAGTGTGAATAGCTCTGTAACTAGATGTCCTTGGGGTTGTTGAGACACGGAGGGACGGGAATACCATCTCGCCCACAGTTCAGGTCAGAGTCCTTTGAGAGTAAAAGGCTTTCGCAGCACTCTGTTCCCAAAAGCTGATGTCAGGAAAAAGTCTTTACACAAAGAAGGTTTTCTAGCTTTTGTCATTTTTTAAAAACCGCCCTTCCATGTCGGGACTCTTCGGGGGAAAAAGAAGGTATATTCCAACATGTAGCTAATGCTAACGCTAGGCCACAAATCTGCACCGTCACTCCAGTTGTTGCGAGGAATTTTGGACGGATCATAACCGCTAATAAACTCAAATTTCCATTTCTATCCATCCTTCGCTTCTTTCTGACTAAGATTATCCAAGTAATCCGGTAGTCGAGCTTTTTTAGCTGTCGATTTTTTCCAGACAACAGCAACAGACGCCGAACGTCTTCGCTTGGCTTCAGTATGTAAACAAAGTTTGCTTGTCCCCCAGGTATAGAGTAGCGACGGTTGCTAACATAAATGTGACGTGAGTGCAAGGGGTTTTAAAAAAAGATTGACAGGGGTCTAACAGAAACCACACCTCCTTCACTGCCTGCTTACAAATACTGACAGACATTCACTTTCAAAGGCCACGCCTCCTTCACTGAAGCTGAGTTGGACACTGTCAGTGTTGTAATATTCTGTGCATCTCACCGTCTCCTGGAATGATGTGCAGCGTGACCGTGTTTCCCGCCTCTTTGATCAGGTTGACGATGTCCGAGTGGGATTTGTTGGTGATGGAGCAGCCGTTGACGGCGAGGATACGATCTCCCACCTTCAGCTTCCCGCAGCGGTCCGCCGGACTGCCCTCGATGATCCTCCCTATTTTATGAGGCATGGCCACACATGTGTTTCCAGCTTTTTGGCATTTGTAAAATGGTGTTTTCATTAAAAAAAAAAAAAAAAGGAGCAGCCCACAGAGGAGGAGAAGAAAGAGAGAGAAGGGGAAAGGAGACACAGAGAAGGCAGAGAGGTTAATACACCAAGCCACCCAAGATAAAGACTGGAAAAAGTTCAGTCTTGTATTATAACAACGTAGAATGAACACATGTCGAGCTCCGTTCCAGCCCAACTCCCAAAGAGAAAGGTGCAAGCATCGTGTGAGGCAGTGAGAATGGCAGAACAAAGTCAGGAAAGAAAAAAGACGACCATTTTTTGTCATTATTATGAGGTGGAAAGCATTAACTCTGCTCCGAATCATGAAAGCAGAAAGTCAGGTTTCACCATTTAAATACATTTAGCTTTCATAATCTCCTCCTCCGTCTCTAAATTACTCGATATGTCTTTACAAATTCAAAAATCTAGCCTTCAAACTCATGTTTATCTCTGCAGAGCTGTACAGCGTGCCCTTCGTGCTCACATAATGAATTATGGAGAATGCAGAATTAAATTATTAAGATGCTTTCGTTAAAAAAAAAAAAAAAAAAAGCACATTGGACCGGGCTCACGCACGAGGCTTGCTTGTCTGTAGAAGGCAGTTACACTGCGAGCAAAAAAAAAAGTCACTCAATCCTCTACAAACACACAATTAGCTAGAAGGAATGAATAAAGAATAAATTATATTAAATATTCACTCTTAGGATCTTTTTTGTCAGACAGATGAAGTAAAATACCTGTTTTCAAGCATACAGCAGCTTAACCTTGGAATTCAGATAAAACATGCTATAACTACGCGAATCCTTGGCATCGGTCAGTCGAAAAACTCAGAAATGCTCTTACTCGATTAAATGAGATGCACAGTACTGTGTGCCGAATGTAATTTTTGTGAAATATGGCCTTGTGCGCTGCAGAAAGAACGGAGTGCCTAAGACTCTCAACATCTCTGGGTTTGCCCTGAGGCTTTCTTTCCACCCACATGCTTTACTGCCCTGCGCCTCGATTCTTCATTACCGAGAACGAATGAACGCTGCTTCCCTCACTCTTCATTCCTCTCCAAGATGGAAACCCTTCACCGCTCGCTGTGTGTTATTTCAGAGGTGAGGATCGCTGGTTGCCAACTTGGCAAGGACATCCACTCAAAAACTGAGCAAACAGACGAAAGTCATTCGGTAAACAGAGGTGATCAAAAATCCTCCGTTCTCACCTTTTCTTCAGATGAACTCTGCCTTCTGTCTTTATGAACACCAAGTGGTTTTCATTCCTGCATTTTACACTTCCCTTGATCTTTTTTTTATTATTTTTTTTATTTTGGGAGTACTTTTCAATTTGCTGCATGTTTGGCACTTCGTGTGGAAATAAAAGACACCCAAAGGTGACCCAAAGCCAGATGATGCTTCAACGGTCTCATCCAAAGAAAACTTCCTGATCCCCTGAGCCCTCCTTTCTCCTCCATAAAGCGGATTTCATTAATCATCATCAGAAACGTAGAAAAATAATCAAGATCGGGGCGCGTGATGCTGCCAGATACGGAGCGGAGTTACTGGCGCCATCCCAATGTTCATTATTTTCCGCACACCAACACCACATTCTTTGACTCATCGTAAACCAAAGCGATTTGTGAACATCATCCACGACACGCTCGTTCCTTTTTGCAGCTATAAAGCATCAGGAAATGATAAAAACTAAAATCGTCCCTCTGGAAGACTTTCCAGTGGTGGAAAACTTAAAGCATTACGACCTGGAGACTCCTAACAAAACCTTCGACAGAAACTGTAACCATGTCAATACTTATGTTTATTATTAGTCTTAGATTACGTGGAGCTTCAGCCATGCCAATCCCTTGTTACAAAAACGATAAATGAAAACAAAGACAGACACTGTGACTAAAAAGTCACAGTAATTTGCACTAGGTGTTACAAACCGGGACGTCTGGTCACCGTACCCTATAGATCCGGAATGGTAAGAGATAGAGAATGACGCTTAGTGAAGAAAAGTTGTGCCCTGCCACCCTGGACAAAAAAAAAAAAATCTTATTTTCCATGGATCATTCCAGTTCAGTGATCCAGATCAGCACCAAAAGTCATAGCAACATAATTCAGTCCCAGAGGTATTCTTCATGTGAAATTTGGTGATTGGTTGAAAAATCATTGCGAAAAACATAATAATAATAATAATAATAATAATAAAGTAGAAAGATCCTGAGTGAAAGTAACAATTTGCACCAGCGCTGTTAGTGCAAATTAATGATGGTGTTATACGCTGTGCAGCTGCGCTCCTGTCAGAGCCGCCGTTATAGAAAATAGATCAATTTCTGGCTAATCAGAATCAAGGTTTCACAATGCTGTGGTTTAAAGATTGGAGGGGAAAAAAAATCCTCCTACTCCCCAGTTCTAGTGAAGTACATCTGCGGCAAAATATATCCCATCAGTATTTATCTTACCGAAAGTCGTCCCTGCGTCGGGTCTGGACACGGACGAGACGATGACAAAACCGAAGCCCTCGTTCTCTCCGCGCCGGATCTCGACGTCGTACGGCTGGATTGCACTGGGCACCACGCTGCTGTTGCCTCCTCCTCCACCACCTCCACTGCCGATGCCACTGGTGGACCCTGAGCCCGAGCTGACCGTGTTCAAAGAGTTCTGGCTGCCCTGAGGCGTGCGCTTGTCCTCGGTCAGAGACGCAGCCTGGGTACTGCTGTGATGGGACGAGGCCGGAGACGGAGGAACCTCACCGTCCACCTTCGCCACTGAAGAGCAGGAGCGAGAGGCATTCATTTTACAAAACAACTGCGTTTAATGGATCCTCTAGCGGATTTATTCTCAAACTTATTTTAAGTACTCGCAGATTTCAAAAATCAAAACCTTCATTTTCGGAGACCAAATAGTGTTTGAGAAAAATTAATTTTCTTTAAAATGCCAGATGAACTTCCTGTAATGGTGACGTCACGTAGCAGTCGCTTGGAGCGACTCAGCTGTTTATATTCTCGGTTTACATCGTAGTTTTGCAAGTATTTTACAGAATTTAAATACGCATGTCTCAATGTGTAGCATATAAATGGCACAATGATGCGAAAAACAAAGCACAAGCTGGAACTAGACTGCATTTCCACAGAGAAAATGCAAAGTGTGCTTGATCAGCTGGAACAGAGGGTCACCGACAGAAACTGGATCAGACATGAGACCTGACCCTGCAAAAAAAAAAAAGTAAAAAATTCATGATCTCCAGAAAAGTGTATGTGGGGCATCTGGCATTTTAAAGAAAATTTATTTCTCTCAAACACTATTTGGTCTCCCAAAATAAAAATTGGATTTTTGAAATCTGCGACTACTCGGATTTAAAATAAGTTTGAGAATAAATCCGCTGGAGGATCCCTTTAACAAGTAACTCCTTATAATTTGACAGTAATGTACAGAATTATTTAAAAAAATAAAAACCTTTCTTGTGGGACAGTCTAATCTGAATATTTCACCTTTTTCTGATATTTATACCCCAATATTTATCTCTGCTCTAGAAACAATCAATCAATCACCATTTGGTGCTCTACAGTGATGGACAGAAAACGGTTCAAGATCACATCCTGAAGTGTAAACAGTGTGTCGACACAAATAACAAAATAACATTTTAATTTTTCAATCTGCAAAAATGCCCACTAATGAAAACAGATTCTTATGAATTATCTCACATGATGAGATTATTCTATTCTTGTGTTTCACTCAGATGATTTTTCTCTTGCTGTATTTTTGACACTTCCTGGCTCTGCTGAACAGCGTGAACATAACTCACAGTGAAAAATGGATTTTTAAAAAAATGCTCGCCTTAATAAACAGAGACAATAAATTGTGTTTTGACAAAGCCAATAAAACGGACTGCTGATGTACTTCCCCCTAAACTGCTGATACCATTAAAACTGGCAGAAAACCTACCAAATTGGCGCTTTCCTGACACACAAGTCTGCTCCTTCTTCTTTTGGAGAGCCTTCGAGCATTGAACATTGCCTGCTACTGAGATCAACTTCCCAGTCGTGCCTTAAATGATGAGAGCTCGTGAACAGAGCAATGAAGCAACATGCCAGGAAGACGTGCTGTCCTGCTGCTTGTTGATGTATCGAGTGTAGTCACGATACGATTATATAGGATTAAGTTCGAAATCATTATTGTAGCAGGATCCATTAGGAAAAATCAAATCAATAAGGCGTCAGTACTTTTAAAACGTCTCAGTTTCTATCCCTAACGCAAACTGAGAGATCTTCGGGAAACCATCAAATTCGTTCCAGAAAACCCATCCCAGATAAACAATACAGTTGACTCCATTTTGTAGCGGTCCAATAATAACTCGCGAGCTCTCTGAGGAACGAGCCGACCCATTTTCGGTTGCCGACAGTCCTCTGGCTCTGCCGTCACACAGAAGGCGCAGAGCACGAGCTGGTGTTATGGGCACCATGGAAGGAGATTCATGAGCTGAAAGCCATTTCGCGGCGCACCATCCCATCATCTTTTCTGAAGCCTGGACCTTCTTATCAGCAGGTTGGATGGGGGACGAGGGATGAGAGTGAAGCACGTTCGATCATGTTTACGATCGCTGCTCACTTCCCGTCAAGGCCACAGACGTTTCACGCCCGCAACAAATGCTCCAAACGCTATTCTCAACCGATTAAATGAGGTGTGAATGATGCCAGACATTGAAGGTGCATCTCAGATGATACCAGATGGTTGGGGGTTTTTTTTGTGGGAACACATTACGGTTTCATGCTTGCTTGGATCCAGCACATGAGACGGCTAAAGTGCTTGGTCATTCACCCAGGTAGGTGAGTCGGGGACACGTTTTAGATCAGGAATACCGTGAACCTGAGCAGGACAGCAGTTCCACAGTGTCGGGTCTGAAAACCCACAGGCTTTGTTCAAGAGACCGGATCTGAAGCAACGATGGCTACTTCATTACCATGTGGTGTGAACTCTCATTTAAATAAAATCCTGTTCAGATGAATAATTAGAGCATATTTTGAATTATTCATAATTCCATTAAAAGGGTGCAGTCACGGGGTATTACATTAGCAAGATAGGCCAGAGTTGTAATATCGGTGTACAGAGACTTAGATATACATCCGATATAACGTCAAAAAAAAAAAAAAAGATCTCCTGGATTTGCTGCACAAAAGCCTATAAAATGGCTATTCCTTCATATCGGTCCCATCACGAACCACTTTCTTTTAAATTGCTGCGTTCACTCAGCGAAGGATGACTGTTCATTTCTGACACAAAGCCGTAAACGTGGTCAAAGCGACATCTGAATTCATTTGAATTCCTGTTCTGTCAGGTTTACTCAAACTAGTCACGGTGCTGTAGAGTGGCAAGTCCAAATGACTGACTTCACGCTCAGAAAGAAAAGCTTCTCAGTGGTTCTTCAGAGTTCTAAGCAAGTGGTTCTAATTTTCTAAAGTGACATACCTCAACGATTGGCTGAGAAAGAAGTCTTCCTGAACGGTTTTTGAGTTAACTGATAGTTCTTCGCTTTCTAAAGAAGAACTTTTCAGTTCAACAAACCCAAAGGTTTGGTCTGGGCAACTTACTGTAGCCCGATTTGACCAATCCAAATGATCAGCTCCAGTAAGTTCAAAGGATGCTTCAGGGTTGGACGATTTTTCAGAAATATGACTGAAACGCACACATTTTAACCAAAAGAATTTGGGACAAAGCATCATGGAATGCTCAGGAAAAGAAACCCTTTCCTCATGGACAACAGTGAAACGTGGTGCACGGGAGTGGCTGAGTGGAGCCGGAACATGATGGATCTGGGTCATTTCTCACCTCCATATCCTGTCTTGCGTCTGACAGTGAGGTTGACGTGGCCCTGCTTGGCTGCCTGCTGCATGAGCTGTACCACAAGCTGATGGGATTTGCCCACCACGGCCGTCCCGTCCACGCAGATCAACTCGTCCCCGGAGCGCAGGCGTCCGTCTTCATCCGCAGCGCCGTACTTCACAATGTGGCCAATGTAAATCTGGAAAGAAGGAAGAGGAGTTCTAGAGACCACGTTTCAGACCCTCTTTTGTTGGTTCTAGAAAGGTTTTTACCCCTACCTGAAACTCGGAGAAACTCCAAACACTGGCTGATCAGAGCCATCCATTGTACATTTCTACCGTAAGTGTGACTTAAACAAAAGGACCCTGTTACAGGTCTATTTTTTCTGGACCCTCATCCACCTTGATTTGGCCTCCAAATAAACTTTTTTCCCCCCAATATTGAAGTTTAAAGAACTCAACTAAATAATTTCTGTGGATTTCTTTCGATCTGGCCGCATTTCTGTCCGCGAATTTTGGTTTACTGTGATTAAATTGATGACTGGCGCTCACCACACCAATACGTCCCTCATGGACCAAATCCCTGTGGAAAAACTCGGGCTGAGAAACCAGCATGTCCGTTTGAACGAGATTCAAACTAATTTGGCATCCTGAATGGAGAACATGGGTGGCCTGGGAGATATTTTTTAAGACAATGAAGCCAAGATGAAAGCAGGCGCTGTTTTTCTAGGATGATTCTCTCTCACACACACACACACAGATTGCAGATCAGGGCTTTTGTAACGTGGCACGCTGCACACTGTCCATGGAAATGGTTGTCATGAGCAAACTGCAAAGCCTGACCGCAAGACTTGCCAAGTTACATTTGGACCAACTTCAGAAGGCTCTGGATTAATCTTCGTAACTGTCGTGAGGGGAAAAAAGGCACAGGCTTCAAAAGACTGAAGAGCCTCTGATTCCTCTAATTATAATATTTAATGGACAGCACAATGGATGGACACAGTGGCTCTTATTCATCAAACCTGTGTAGAAACGAACATTGATTTGAGCGCACGGAATGGCGCCTGAACAACCTGCGTCTGATTCAGGAAACGATCGCAATGATGATGATTTGAGCGCAAATGATGAACCGGCTTCAGCTGCATGGAATCAAGCTCCCTCCCACCCACTTATTGACCTTCATATACATATAGCTTATACACAAACGCCCCAATTTATGCAGGTGTAACAGGAGGGCTACTCAAAGGAAACCATTCTCAGGAAACGGAAAAGAAAAAGCTCCATTTCGTCAAAGCAGAGTTCGAAACGCTTTTGTCTGATGTTGCATCAAATAAATAAAATCAATCACCCTTTAGAACGGTGTACATCACCTGTAGTTATATAAATTCTCTTCATAGCTCGGCTTGTGTTCCTTTCATTCCTCAAATAGCTCAGAACTGATTGAAGTCCTTAGAAATCCCCATTTCATGTGAAGGAAGCACTGAAAGAACCCAACACTGAAAAGCAGACCACATGGCACCTCTTGCGCACAAATGCTCCTATTACTCAATTAAAGAACTAATAAGCTGAAGAAGATATAGATCTTCACAAATTAGAAACTGACTCAACCTACCAGTTAACGTTACATACCTACGTTTTAGTACAAGCGTGCAAAAGTCTGATTGTCAAGATGCGAGTTCACTCGCTCAGAGACCCCAGACATAAATCTGATAAAGAAAGGATTTTGTGCAGGTTGTCTTTTGTTATCAGATTGGACCATATACAACTTGAACGAACGAGGACGAGCGTGTGGCGCATTCAGACTCGTACACAGTCTGGGTTTGATCATATTTAAAGACAGAAGGATTTTTTTTCTCCCTAGAATGTGCCTGGCATATCCTTGACAACCAAATCTGTCGCAGCACACGGATCAAACGCGAAGATGAAGGTTCAAATTTCAGTTGTGCTGTGAATAGTCAGGGCCTTCAAGAAGGACATTACTCATGTTTTCATCACAAAGCATCGCAGCTGCTAATTTGTATAACTGACTGCAGTTGTGATGAAGTACTTCATAACGATGCACGGCTTGAAGGCTGAAAGACTGCGTGGCGCACTTGATATTTATTGTCGCGCATAAAATGAAGTGGTTGATAGCCTGTGATTGGCGTAAGTGGTGGGGGGTGGGATACAGGATTTAAACAAGCATGCTCAAGTCTTTAGTCTTCCAACTTGGATTATTTGCAGAGTTTTTACAATATTTTTCAAACACGCAGTCCTGAAAGTCCAAAAGAATTCAGCAGATCTGAGTAAAAACAAGAAGAAACTGCAGTAAGCCATAGCCAAATGGTTAGAGAAACAGCTTTAGGACCAAAAGGTCGCTGGTTCGATTCCCTGGACCAGCAGAACTGGCTCCTTGAGTAAGGCGCCTAACCCCCAACTGCTCCGGCAAGAGTGGTGGCATACCTTGTGCCTGGTTAGCCAGAGAAAAACCGATGATGTGATTATCAGTTCAGGCAAGAACCCGGCCATAACTAAAAAAAAAAAAATTAAATATTCTCCTAACATTTTTTTTTTCCCTTTGGATGCCATTTCTCCCTCAGTTTTCAACCAATCATGCCCAAATTTCAGATGAAGAATACCTCTGGGCTGAATCACATTGCTATGACTTTTGGTGCTGATCTGGATCACCAAACTGGAATGATCCATAAACGGGATTTTTTTTTTCAATCACTTACAACTCTGTCAATTTTCATGATTTTTTTTTCCAATCAGTTTTTCTTTTTTAATTTTGTTCAAGACAGCAGGGCACAACTTGTCCTCACTAAGCATCACTATCTCTTACCGTTCCAGATCTATAGGGTACTATGACCAGATGTCCCAGTTTGTAACAGCTAGCGCAAATTAATGTGACTTTAATCACAATCTCCATCTTGTTTATTATTTGCTTTATTTTTAAGATTCATGGCTATCGGTAATTTTCCAACACTCACTGGTAATCAGCAGTAACAAGTACCCAGTTTCTTATAAAATCCTTTTTGTACCAGCTGTGTGACTTTACTACTCGAATATTTTTCAGACTTGAAACGGAAATATTTTAGCTTTTTTTTTTGCACTTTGTCCAAAAAGCAAAATTCTGTGATTTTTTTATTCTAAAAACATCCTGGAATTTCATTTCAAGAAACAAAATTGTTTAAAATTGCTGCCGTGTCTGTGATGTATGGCTTATGTCGTGGAATTGTGTTTTAGCAGTTCGCTGCCTTTGACAGTGTTTGTCAAAGTTCTTCAAAAGGCCACCAAAGCCAAAACTCATTACTGTTTTCTTCCCCTCTCCCAGTGGCCACTTTTTTGAAACAAACTCAGAACTGCAAGTATTTATTATTGGCTTGGAAAAATAAAAGAAATAGCAGCTGAATCCATGATCAGACAAAAAAGGAAACGTATGGGGTAAAAGAAAACCTTGATGTCGGAAAGTCTAAGATTGAGCCAAATAAAGCATCCAGATAATTATGATGGGGGGGGGGGGATATGACACGGTTGTGCGAAGATATGAAGTTTATC
>JAOANJ010000019.1:34917680-34927954 GCA_026413345.1 Ariopsis seemanni
ACCAGTTAACCTAACCTGCATGTCTTTGGACTGTGGGGGAAACCAGAGCACCCGGAGGAAACCCACACGGACACGGACAGAACATGCAAACTCTGCACAGAAAGGCCCCCATTGGCCACTGGGCTCGAACCCAGAACCTTCTTGCTGTGGGGCAACAGCGCTAACCACTACACCACCGTGCCGCCTTTCAAACCAACAATTCAGAGCAAAATGAAAACGGCGGAAGCGAGGGAAACTGCTCCGGGGCCGCATCCGGCTTTTTCCAGACCGGATTCAAAAATTCGTATCTGTCCAGTCACGTGACTTTTCCCAACGGTTTTAATAAGAGCGTGCGTACAGGTCTGTATGGGTCACATGATACGGAGATATTCAACAGAAAATTGTTTTGGTTTGGTCTGGTCTGGCTCGGTTCTCTCCTCCAATGTTACGTCATTGATTTTCATCAGGTCAGGATATGATCCATGTCACCAGCATCTTGTTACTTAAACATCATCATGTCTATGTATTTCTGGTTTATGTTTTTGCCATTTTCTTGTTTCATGCTTTTTATCTTTTGAGTCAACGCAGTTAATTGTTCAGTTATTTGTCGGAATTAAGTTTATTTTTTTATCGAAACATTCATTCGTGTACCTAGTTTCGACATGCTCCCTTGCATCAAGTCAAAAGAACTTTAAAATTACACAAGGTGAATTTCAGAAGCTTTAAAAAAAAAAAAAACACCGTTTGCACTCCTGAGATTAAAGACAGCTGGGCCCATTCAGGAAGCAGCAAACTGTGGCCGTCTTAAAGTTTCTATGTTTCCGGGGGGGGGGAATAAATTAAAAAATAAAGTAAAGTATTGTGCGTGATCTCAATATAAATCTGTTCACTGGAGAAAAATTTCATGATTGTAACTTCTTTTTGTAAATAACCTCCATAAATATCAAATGAGCAATACTTTAAAAACATGCCTGGTGCAAGTACTAAAATTTTTATATTCTAATTTTGGCAACAGTAGCTTATCAGAAGGAAACCAACACACTTATTATGCACCCCCTCTAAACACACAAGCAACTGAAAAAGATCAAGCCTATCCTCTCTGACGAAGACCTTTTTACCCCCCAGAGCTGAAGCTCACATCCGTGAGCCTTGATTCAATTTTTCATGAGCGTGACCCAGTGAGTAATATCGGCCACTCGAGCTCTCTCAGCAGGCTTTCTCCTCTCTCACCTCAGTTTTCTCGGCTCCATCTTGCACAGACTCATCATTCTGTTCTTTCATTCTCCATTTACATAAATTCTCCGTTTCATTATTCTACCTCGCTTTGTAAAAAGGAAATATTTCCATTATGCCAGCTTGAGTACCTTATCTCGTTCTTGTTTTATAACATTTCTTATTATTATACTGGGAAGTGAGACATCTGGACCATGAACCAGGGTCGATGTAACAAACAAACACGTGAAAGGCTTGAACATATGACCTTATTCGCTGGAGGTAGGAGAGGGTTTTTTTTTTTTTAAAGATCACTAGGGGATGTATATCGAAGCCTTCAAACACAAGCAGATCAAGTAAAGCAGGTGTTCTTGTATCTTATAACCTTTAAGTGAACCACAGGAAGCATATGTCTAGATCCCCTACAGCGACCATGTTCCCTTTAATCTTCCATCTTCCTGATGGTTCTGGACAGTTCATCATCATTCCACATGCGCTTGATCGTCCCCGACAGCTTGCGATACATCCAAGATTATACAACTTTTCTTACAGTTCTTCGTATTCCCTGTGGTTTCTTCCAAACTTGCTTGTTTTCTGTGGTTCATGGTATACTTCAAGTTCACAAGTGTTCACTCGCATTCCCCATGGTTCCTTCACTCCCCAAGTTCTCAATGGTTTCAAAAGACCTTTGAGTTCCTGAAAAATTTGCTTTACTCTCACAGGGTCCTCATGTCCCCCCCTAAGGGTTTAACACAGTTCCTCCTGTTAATTGTCCGACTCCATCTTTAGCATGGTTGCCTGTGCTCCCGACAGCTCACTCTCCTTTCCCTTACGATTTCCTACACTTCTTCAAATGACCAAGGGGTCAATAATATTCCCATTACATTGCTCCTGTACTTCTGTGTTCACTGTGATTTTCCACACCGCCCCATGTTCTCCAAATTTTTCAACACTTTCCCATGTTCACAGAGTTCACCCTACTTTCCAATGCCCCGTATAACGTTTCCTACACTTCCCCGAATTCCCAAACGTCCACAATGTTCCTTATGGTTTGTTTTACGTCTCCAGGGTTCCCCAAGTTGCATTACAAGACTTGCTGTTCTTCTGAGAGTTCAAAAAGATTTTCTACACCTGCACATGTTTCCGGATGGTTTCAACACTACCCCAAATTTATCCTTCCATGTCCATCATGTTTTCCAAGCTTTGCCAATTTTCCAAGTGTTCGCAACATTCTCCATGACTTCCACACTTCTCCATGGCCACTGCAGTTCGAAACAGTCTCCAAGCTTCCTCATGCTTTCAAAAATTGTGTGTGTTCCTTACAGTTTCCTTTCCTTTACTTTCCCAGGGCTTTTCTATGCTTCCACAGGTTCTCTGGGGTTCACTACAGTCCTCCATGATTCCTGCACTTCTCCATGTTCAATGAGGCTTCCTCCACCTCTCAAAGTTTCCAAGGGTCCCCTAGAGTTCCTCATGGTTTTCTGCATGTCTCCATGTTCACTAGGGTTTCCAACACCATCTTAAGTTCCCTACGGTTTCAACATTTCCTTGAGCGCCTTAAAGTTTGCTTTACTTTGCCCAAGGTTTCCTACACTTCGAGACTTTTGTGTTGCATTCCAAAGTTTCCTGCACTTCTCAGTGTTCAGCATGGTTTCCTCCACCCTTCTATAGTTTCAACACTGCCCCATACTTACTACAGTTCACTCTCCTTCCCCATGTCCCTTATGGTTTCTTACACTCCAAGTATCCATCGGGTTTGCTCAACTTCATGATTTAACTTCATTTCCCACATCTTGCCATGTTCTCCGATGGTTCCAACACTTCAAGTCCCTGACAGTTTACTTCTCTTCCTTAAGCATCTCATGGTTTCTCCCACTTGACAGTCATCCCTTGGATTTCCTGCTACACGTGTCCGTATTTCCTACAGTTCCATGTCATCACAACAAGATAAAAAGGAACCACCAAGGCAAACCAATTCTTGGTCTGCCAGCAGCTCAAAAATGTGTGCAACAGCATCACATGTTGGACAAGTTCAGCACACAGGACCAGCAAGAATCTTGAATTTGTATCGATACGCAACGTATCGTTATAAGGATGTGCTGAAGCGTGATCTGAAGGACTTCAAGATAGAACCCACCAGCTGGACCAGTACTGCTCATGACAGGTATAGATGGCATGCTTGCCTCCATCAAGGGATCGGACATGACCACCAGAATAACTTTGACAGACTCAAGAGACGACGCTCCCGCCTCTCAACCACAGATGAATGATGATCTTCACTTGGAATAGTCGGAAACAACTGAAGCTGGTCAGAAGACATAATGTAGTCAAGATCTTCGATTCATTTCGCAGTATACCGGACGGTATCTGGCAAAACAACGTGTCATACAAAACGCATGCATTTTTCTCTGTAGTTCCTGACCGAAAAATAATTTTGCCCAAGCAAATACAAATCTGCTGTTTTTAACTTTCAAGGAAACTTCTTTTCCTGCGCAGTCAGAAACATCTGAAACCACTACAGCTACTGAATGCTTATCGAACAGAACAGCTTCAGGGCTTTTTACTCAGTTTGGCTCCAAATTCAGTCAAACATTCCTGAAGCACATAAAAGCACAGATGTCCAGGAGAAGCTACTGAGTCAGGTTTAATCCATACAGTAATTTTTTTTTTTTTTAAAGATGCAGAACCTCATTCAAATTAACCTTCAGCAATTTCATACTGCTGGGCCTTCAAGACATTAATGGTCAGTTGTGTTGGTTCTAGACTTCTCATCATGCAAAAGCAGTTTCCAGCTGGATCAGTGAAGACGGTGTAAAGCAATCTCTCGTGAACCTTGTCTCCCAGACGTTTGGTTATTTTGACTCAGTGTTTTTTAAAAAATTATCATCTTGGAAATTGCAATCCCGACCCATTCTGAAACACCATGTTAAACTACAGGAAAGCTCTTTTAATGAAACATTAAACTTAGCCTCTGCTGGCCAAGTTGAGGAGCATCACACCTCAAAAGTCCTGTTACTGATGTACATTTTTCAAGTCTCTCTCCATCGCTCTGTCTTCAGGCTTCAGACAGTTTAACACAGCATCTCAAAAGCTGCTGCCCACATAGGCAGTGGACTTGTACTAGCAGCATTTCAAATAGAAAGGAGCTTCACTTCAGAAACCATGACTGAATATAGTGTACCATATTTTTTTTCTATTTTGCTCTTATAAAATGCAACAATAGCAGTCGTTCCCGATGAGTTCCCTCAGTTCCTTGTCATTTTCTACTCTTTTCAGCACTTCTCCACATTCGCGACAGATCAACATGGTCTCTACATTTTCTTAAATGCTTACATGTTCTCTGCTGTTCCATCGTGCATCCATGTTTCCTATGGCTCTCGGCACTTCCTCACGTTCCTAAGGTTCCCAAATCCCATACAGGACCCCTACACATCATGTTTCCTTAAGGTTTGCTCAACTTCCCCATATTTCCCAAGCTTCTTGACATTTCCCCAGTGTATCCAAGGTGTGCTCGTATTCCCTAAATGCTCTCCGTTACTTGAAAGATCCCCATGTTTCCAAGATTCACTAGGCTTCCCCCTATCCCCTGCTTTGACACAGCTACGTTTCCAAGGTTCACTAGACTTCCCCATATCCCCTGCTTTTCTTGACGCAGCACCCTGTTCCCAAAAGTTCTCTTGACTCCCCCATCTTCCCTACATTTCCTGACAAATCCTCATTCTCTGGACTTTTCCATGTCCCCAACAGATCTCAACACGTCTCCATGTTTCCAAAGTTCACAAGACTTCCCCCATCCCCTGCCTTTCTTGACACGTCTCCATGTTTCCAAGGTTCATTCGACGTCCCCATATCCCATGCTTTCCTTGACACATCCCCGTGTTTCCAAGGTTCACAAGACTTCCCCCAGTCCCCTGCCTTTCTTGACGCATCCCCACGCTTCCAAGGTTAATTCGACTTTCCCCGTATCCCCTGCCTTTCCTGACATATTCCTCAAGTTTGATAGACTTCGCTCCATCAACTACAATCCTGTACACACCCAGTTCCACGAAGCTTTCTAGATTTTCCGAAATATCTTCTATGGTTCTTTAAACCATACCCAAATTCCTCATAGCTCCAATTTGTTCCCAACCTTCACATCTCCCTACATTTTCCCATCTTCCTAATGCTTACCCACGATCCCTCCCGATTGCTCTACACACTCCTTGTAATCAATTTGCTGTCCTACATTTCAACATGATGCCTTTGATTTCTGACACTTTCTGATTTCTGCCTCATAACACATTCCCATGCTCTCCAATATTTCCTAGAGTGCCCAAGCTCCCCTACAGTTCCCTACACATCCGCTTGCTCCCAAAGGCTCCTCGTAATCCTTGGGATCAACAGTCTCCTACACACCCCATGGTCCTTGTGCTTCTCCACACTTTCACTCCAGTTCTATATTGAGTATGGTTCCAAGTTCTCAAATGTTTCTTCCAGTTTAAAACCAAAGCAAAAGTCTCAAAAAGCATGATATTAGGCTCACACGGCTGAAGTAAGCGGCAAGTTGATGCTTTTAACACCAACAATGGTACCGTATAACAAAGGTTATGACTGAGCTCACAGCCCCTCCCGAGTCAGAAGCCGAGAGACACCCAATCCATCTTTGCAGAACTGATTCACACCAACATCCATAACTAAAGTCCATCTGGTTCGACTGACTCGAGATTTGGATGGGGTCTCTAGCAGCTCAAAAGGTCCACCAGAATGAACTGGATCTTGAATTATTTTTAAAAAATAAATAAAATAAAATAAAAAGCCACACTCTGGCATTGGCCAGTGTGTCAATGCAGCGTCAATTAGCCACCATCTCTTGGTGTTTACAAAACATTTATGATTTTTTTTAATGCAATCCAGGCGTTAAGATCTTGCGAAAATGCTAACGATGCTTCACATCAAAAGAGAAACCACAGAGACAGGACCAGAGTGGAGGGATTTGGCTCACAGTGATTCCTGTGTTTGGAAAAGGAAAAGCTGTAGGATGAAGAGGCTTTGGGATCGGAGCCCATGTTGACTGTGACAGACAGGCCTTCTGGCTCAGCGAGAAAGGGAGCCATCTGTCCGAGCAAAGGGTTAATCCACAAACAGCTAGCCATCGTTCCAGCATTTTCTTCCCAAAACCTCCCAATTCCAACTCACATCTAAATCAAACCCTAATCAACTCTATCAGCCTACTGTAGAACACAGATTCTTGTGTAGTAGTATGATTAGACCTTCCATTCCTATTAGAACCCACATATACCCAGATGCTAAGAATGCGTTCCATTTAAACCACTGTCTAATTCCCAGTCTATGCAAAATTAGGGCAAGCACAGGAATTTTCTTCTGTTCAAAGACCATCTGAATGCAAATATAATCCCTTTGAATACTTTCAGATTTGCAGAGGGCGGAGGGAAGAGCACACACTTAAGCACAGACCTGTAGGCTACATAAAACTCAATTACCCAGAAAGCTGGCTAAAACGCAGTCCAGACACAAAGATGCAGCTCTTTATCCCAATGAACGGACATTCTCTAAAGGCATAAAAAGTACTAAAGAAAGAAAGATGAAGCACAAGTCAGCTGCAGAGAGGCAGCACAGAGGGGTTGAGGAGAGGCTGAAAGATGCCGACATCCTTGAATCCGTCCTGATCGCTTGCCACCCAGAGGCAACACGCACACACATACATAATGGCCTCCAATATGTCAGTGATCACGGCTTAACTCTGAGCAATGGCACCTCGATCAAAGCACACACACCCACACAAACAATGAGTCCTCGCTCCATGGCTCCATAGCTGGGTTGGACACCAAAGACACCAACTGACTTGCACACCTCGCATCTCACTTCCATTTGCATCCACCACGATCCTGCCTTCAGCTTCTTACACACCCCTTCCTTCCTCCATCCTTCAGTCTCTCCATCTCTATTACACTCCTCATTATTCCCGACTCCCCACCCCCACCCGTCAGACCCCGGAAGCCAAACTATCACCACCACCATCAAATGAGAAGGAAAAGAAGTCCACACAAATACCTTCAAAAAAAATCTCAGATATCTAAATGCCGAAGAGAACCGAAGGGAAGAAATGGATCAAATCCAGCAATTATCTCCTTCTCTCGAGAGCATCGGGTGCTCCGATCGCAGCTAGCTCTGCCCAGTCTGTCCCTCCTCCTCCCTTTCTTTCCTCTCGCTCCTTCACTCTCCCTCTCCTCCGAGCCAGTCGGCCAGTCCAGCGCTGAAGCTTAGCCAATGTGAGAGACTCGCACAGCAAACAGCGTCTGACAGAGAGAAGCTCGCTCACCCACATTCGCCCGCCCACTTCTCTCCCGCTCGCTCGCTTTCTTTCGCTCTCGTCCCCCACCCCTCTCTCAGACACACGTTCCCTCTGCAAGCAAGACATTCTCATAAATCTCTGTCTCACACACAGAAGGCATGTGACCAAGCAAATAGGCAGTCAGAGAGGGAAAACGGTGGACCAGAACAAACATTTCAAGGAGACGGACGACACTAAAGGCTTGTTGCACGTACAAACCCTTCCTTTGTTCTCCGTTAGCCTCGCCAGACCAGGGCAGTGGGGCATGAACCAACAGGGTCTCAGTCATAACATTACTCCATCGATACAAAGCTGTTAAATTACATTATAAATATATTATTTTCAACCACGGCACTGTTGAATTCTCGATTCCGATTGATCAGAACATGATTACTTTTCTATAGCGGCAGTTCTGATCATAGTTCACGTTAAAAGCACCGAGTATCGTTTCTCATGTCAGAACTTGCACAGGAACCTGTATGGTGGAAAACATAAATCCTTGATAAGAGACATTTATTGAGCATTTACGGAATGAATCTCGAGTGTCCGGGATTTGAAACCAAGTCTTCAGTTTGCTTTTTGTATACGGGGACAGGGTAGCACGGTGGTGCAGTGGTTAGCACTGTCGCCTCACAGCAAGAAGGTTCTGGGTTCGAACCCAGTGGCCAGTGGGGGCCTTTCTGTGTGGAGTTTGCATGTTCTCCCCGTGTCCGGGTGGGTTTCCAGCAGTCAGGCTAATTAGCTACTCCAAATTGTCCATGACCAAAAGCAGTGGAGCAGAGACTTGGTGAGCCATCTGTACTTATTTAGCCAAGAAACCTTAGGAAAGGGACCCAACCCAGAACACACTAGACAGGCAATGATGATGACATGGGTAAAACACTCCAGGAAACACCATGTCCCCAAGTGCCTTCTTCCTTACTCATCACTCTGAGAAGTGCGATGGTGCTCACGTCCTTGATAATTCTGTCTACGCTGGATTCCACGACGGTTAAAGGTTCTAGTTTTTTATCAAGAACAGTCTTTGAAAGGGGAAAAAACTCCTTGAGGTTCTCCAAGAGAAACAAACCAAAGAACCCTCTGGGAACCTTTTTTCTAGCCGTGTGTTTGAATGGAAATAAGGTCTTATGAGGATATATAACACACTCGTGTTGTGTTTGGATGTGTATACGCATATTCCCATCTGTAATGCATCCTTTTCAAGATACATCAAACACATCCTGATGTACAGTGTGTGGTTTAAATTCTACTTCGAAATCGACTAATTTAATTGCGCGAAATAACACTGATGCACTACGTACTAAGTACTGACTGCTGAGACACACACAGTTCACTTCCTCCGTCTGTCTTCGAACATAATCCGAGCTGCACCCAGGAGAAACTAGGCCGCAGGTAGCTACCCGAGTGCGGCGTATCCCTCGGCTTCTGCCTGGCCTGCTATTTTTGGGGTCTGAATTATGATTCATCTGTTCTCACGGCGCAGAGCTGGCTCTGAACGTGGAACTCACTTTGGGACGGAGTTGCTTTAGATTGGATAACTTTTAACCTGCATGCAATATTGTTCAAATAACAAGGAATAATTATCAAGAATTCAGTGCCGTGGGATAATAAAAAGGTATAATAACTAATCAAAAAAAAAAAAAGAGCTGAACCATAAATAAACTTCCTGAAATCAAACTCCACTTAGCATTTCTAACGTTAGCAACACTATTGTCAGGATGCTTTTTTTCTTTAAGACCCTGCTACCGATCGTGTCAAGCATCCCGAGACGCAAACGTGTCCGTTTCGTCTCCGATTGCGTGTCAGCGTCAGTGCAAATGCAGGCAACACTTAGGGAAGATAAATAACGGACAATGTGTAGGTGTGAAACAATTTCAGGGTTTAAACACTGATCCGAGGTCAGTTTGTGAAACCGGGGAGGGGACGGACGGTTCACAATCGGATGCAGTGGACCCCCCCCCATTGAGTTGTGACCCACGACCTTTCCAGCACAAGGCGAGGAGATGAACAGGGTGGTATTTAAAGCCACATTCTTCCTCTTTTGTTCTCGAAAGCTCTTGTGCCAGAGAGACGTGAACTCTCAGGCTGAAGAAGTTTTTTTGGCTGCTTTTCACTTGCAAATTAAATTGGGAGTAGGATTTAAAGCGAGGAATGTGTGTGTGAGAGAGAAAGAGAAAGAGGGAGCGAGCGAGAGACCGGTCCAAAATGATGAAGCACAAGTTAAATTTATTTACTGGAGCAGTTACAACTTTTTATTTCTGAACTTTCTTTCCACAGTGAGACGAAACGGTTATGCGGCCTTTAAAGATTATTAAACAACAACTTTTGTATAGCTCGGATATTAACAACAAATTTTCTCAATCTGAACAAAAACTTTATACTTGTTTCACTTACTGAGCTTAAAATAATTAAAAGAAACAAAATCACTGAAGAAGTAACCAGACAATTACAGTGACTAAGTTAACGAGGAGTCAATATTTGAGGAAAAAAAAAAACATATTTACTCACTTTGAGCAATGCTCTCAAGTCTCACGCATTTCAAGCAGTTCACACGCCACACTAGGGTGGTCCTCAAATATATGCCAAAAATAAAAATTTGACTTTCTTAAGGTGCTTCCTCGCCAAGTTGTTCGGCTTGCTGAGAAAACATTTTGTGCAAAATTTTATTTTGATATGACTATTCTAACCACTGCCACGCACGGGTTGAAATTTGTACTATTTGAGCATATTTGCGAAAACCAACAAAAAGCAA